>CAIGRP010127796.1:0-13867 GCA_903798385.1 Fraxinus cuspidata | reverse complement strand
ATATATATATATATATATATATATATATATATATATACACCTGCCGCATCTTATTTTTACAAAGCAGTCGCCTTTTTTTTATCTCTCACAGGTCACACCCTAAAATAATGGAATACATCCACTATTTATAGGATCAATAATTACCTTTTTATTATTTGCAGTAGAAGTCCTCCAACTTTGACTTTTGAGGCAATTACCTAACAGTCTTTACTATAATAGCTTTACTCTTTTGATTTTGAGAGCGCATTTCTTTCTTTGTTCATACTTAGTATAGACGACAACGCGTGTTTGTTCATTGAGTAGTAAGGTATGATGTGCTATTATATTGGATAGAAGCTTATTTCAAATAAGCTATTTTTTTTATAATAATCAAATTACTTTCAATATTTTAACTTTTGAATTCTTTTCGATGGTCCTCCTTTTCAGTTGAAACTTCAAGGGAAGAAGTTGGGAGGTAAAGGTCATCTATTGGTTGCAAGAGAGGTGCGATGTCTAAGAATCTCTTTTTGGCTATCACAGCACCATCCACCCCTTGAGACCAAGCCTTTTAATATGTAGATTGTTTATACTAAGGTTTTGACCGAATTTTCTGTTGTGTTAATTATGTCAAGAATCTCCGATACCTATTGTTGGAAATTCAAGGATCACATATCGCTCGATACCACTTGATATGAAATCAACCATCGGATTGAGATGTTAAAATTATATGGAAAAATATGAAGTATATAATCGTAAGCAAAAGAATAAAAGAAGATGAGAAAATATGACAGAGGATTTAGAAGATTTTATTGCACCACAAATAATGAAAATGGAGAAATATTACAATGATTATAATAATCACTTTTCTCATACTATAAAATTGTAGAAAAGAGCCTAATATTTATAGGGAACATGTAGGACATCCAAACTCTCCTAACAGAGTTGTTGATAAAGTTAGGATATCAAAAAATTGAGTTAAAAACGAAAAAGGAGAGAAAAACGCGGTGCCACCTCCAGGCACCCTTGTTGGGCGCCTCAGGGTCCAAGGCAAAATACTGAACAGGAGCGTCGCGCTAGCGCTCGGCGCCCCATGCCCAGCGCTACGGTGCCGAGCATTCTGCCCTTTTCTCTTTTTTTTTCTTCGTTCCAAGTTATTTTCTTCATCCCGACCTCTTTTTTAAGTCCAATACCAATTTTCAACTCCAAATGGGCTTCCAAAATAAAACTTCAAGTTGATATAGGACTCCAATAGCATTCCAAACTGAATTCTTTTTTTTGTGTACTTCAATTAAAATTTTTCAATTATTTCAATAAGGAATTCAGGTCACACTCAAATTTTAACAACCTTCACCTTGACACGAATTTCACTACAATGCACAAAACTCCAAAATATTCTCCACCTGGAGAAGTAAAATCCGTTTGTTAGGAATGAACGGACTCTTCAACAATAACCAAAACTGATTTCTCCAACCAAACACAAAATACTTCACATCTTCTAATGAATCCAAACACAACTCTGCAGAATTACCTCAGATTTCCAAAAAAATCATAATGATTTTAGAATTCACCAAACTGGGTTGTAACACACCTAAGATAGAATCAAACCCAAATGATTTTAAAGAAGATCCCTTGCTAGGTTGTACACCTTCTACTTCGTTGAAAGCATGCTCAACAAAATCAGCATCTACATACATTTTTCCACTGTGTCCATCCCTAGCAATTGAATATTAGGCATCGCATGTGATGGTGTCAAAGCGACATTATCCATATCTCCTGAACTCCAATGAGCTATATTCTTCAAATCTGGCCCTTTTACAAGCTCCTAAAAGTATTGTACCAAATTGAATATCTATCACGATGCTCAAGTTGTGCTGATTGACTCTTCTAGATTCTACATGACCTTACGAGATGTATAACTGAGACTTTTTATGTCACTCCAATACAACTTGGGCACCCTTACAAACTTTCAAAATTCCACTTCTACCAAAGAACTCATAATCTTTTGAATCAAGGATAGACAATGAGATGAGATTCTTCTTCAAATCTGGAACATGTTGAACTTTTCCAATTGTCCCATTTAATAGCTTCAATCTGAGCGTACCAATTCCAGCAACCTGACAAAGTGTGTTGTTTTCCACAATCATGACACCTTTGGAAACGGTTTCATATGTAGTTTTATTAGGACACATATGAAATACACACGCTGAATCTAGAATCTAATCATTCTCTAGTTTAGACTCTATGTCAGAAATAGCCAAGAGATCTTCCTCTCTTACGATGTTCTCTACAATGTCTACTTCACCTGAAATCTCCGATTGCTTCCTATATCGACTTGCAACCAACTTTTCTTTATTATGCAATTTGTAGTAATCTTTCTACACCTGCTCCGTCTTCTTGCAGTAGTTACAAATCTGATTACTGAACTTATACTTCGATATGCTCCTTCCAGAACCACCATGAGCAACTAGGCCTTCTCCATCTCCGACCTCAGAAACCAGATGCTTTATCTTCTCTTTTGAAAACAAAGCATTATACACCTTCTCTATGGTGAGAGTATCACGACTATAAAGCTCGTGTCTCTAAATGAAAAAAACGAAGCAGGCAACGGATACAATAGGATCAATGCCAAATCTTCTTCATCATACTTTACTTCCAAAGTTTTCAAATCAACAACTATCTCCTTAAATACAGCCATGTGATCTTCCAATGATCCTCCTTCTGCCATTCGATGAGAGTATAATCGCTGATGGAGATGCAACTTGCTTGTCAAACTTTTAGTCATGCACAATTGCTCAAATTTCAACCGTAAAGAAGCTGCTGAACCCTCCTTCAAAACGTCTTGAAAAATGGTATTCGATAGATGAAGATAAATGTGAGAAACTGTCTTCTTATCCTTCCGTAATTTCTCCTCCGTGGTCAAAGTTGTGAGCATCTTGTCAATTCCTAGCAATGCATCATCCAAATCCTACTATACGAGTATTTCATGCATCTTAGCCTGTCATAGCGAAAATCTAGTGCTCTAAACATGTCATACTTCCTGGAAGCCATCACGAACAAAAATCTCGAACAAATCAAAACCTCGCGCTCTTGCGGAACTGCTGAACCTAAGATCTGATACCACTAGTTGTGTTAATTATGCCCAGAATTTCAGATACTATTTGTTGGGAATACAAGGATCATGAATCGCTTGATACCACTTTATACGAAACCAACCACCAGATTGAGATGTTGAAGTTATATGACAAAATATGAAGTATATAATCGTAAGCTAAAGAATAAAATAAGACAAAAAAATGATAGAGGAATTAGGAGATTTTATTAAACCACAAATAATGAAGATGGAGAAATACTAAAATGATCATAAAAGCTACTAATCACTTTTTTCACACTGTTCTCACACTATAAAATTTGTAGAAAAGAGCCTAATATTTATAAAGAATATATAGGAGACGTCCAAACCCTCCTAGTAGAGTTGTTAATGGAGTAAGATATCAAAAAATTGAGTCCAAAATGAAAAAGGAGAGAAAAACGCAAAATACTCAGAATAGACACAGGTGGAGCCGCGTTGCCACCTTCGGACGCCGGGGGCAAAATACCGAACAGAGCGCCGGGTATTCTGCCCTCTTTTCTTTTTTTTTTCTTCGTTCCAAGTTGTTTTCTTCATCCCGAACTCTTTTTTAAGTCCAATACTAATTTACAACTCTCAATGAGCTTTCAAAATAGAAATTCAACTTGACATATGACTTCAATAGCATTCCAAACTGAATTCTTTTTTATGTGCACTTCAATTAGAATTCTCCAATTATTTTAATAAGGAATTCGGATCACACTCCCAAATTCTAACATTTTCAATTAAATTCTTATTGCATATCTTAGAGGTGGCTCCATCTCTTTACATGGTTGAGCTTCGTAAGGCTAGAGGAGATACCTTTGGAATTTCGAAAGGCACTCATTGAATTGTATTTCAGGGCCAACTTATTAGTGTTTCAGGATTATGCTTGGAGATCCAAGTAAGTTGATATGGGGTTAGTGAACATGAATTTAACGAATTTGTTATAGAAGTTACCTAAATATGTGTATCGTGGGATGATGGACCGTAAACACTATTAACATACTTCTAACCGAGTTCTAAGTTTTAGAACTTACTTGAAATCCAAGAAATGGGGGATTGAATCACTTGCCTTTAGTTACTTGCTTACTGCTCTATCAAACACTCATCTTTTGATTAGAAACTCGATCACAATAGAAAGAGTTTGATATCCATAATCTAAGAACAAATTTGAGATTTTAATTTGACAAAATCAAGTCATCACACTCACGTATTCTTCTCTCTATTTACCCCAATTATGATTTTCATGATTTCCATGGTTTTGGAGTTGTGAGGGATATATGAAAGTTGTGGATGGTGGGTAGGTTAAATTTCGACTTTAAACCTCGACTCCTCCTTCGAAACTAATTCTTATACAATTCGAGTATATGGTCAATCCACATAAACGACTCGTTTTATACCAACATGGATAATACAGTTTAAGATAAATCAGTCTACTAAAAAATGAAAGGAAAAATCCAATGATTGCAGACCCTGTGAAGTGTGGACAACCCAATTTATTTGAATTAATACCATTTTTGCATGATCCAAATTTATATATTATTAGCTTTTAACGCGTCTTCTTCATTTGCAGTTCTACAAGAACCTTTCAACTGGATTAAAAGATATTGTCTCGACGTTAGGTGATGAAGCTTAAGTTGAAGTGAACAATGGTATGTACAACGTGGATGTAGATGGTTAGTTCGTAGTAAATCAGATTTGTGATCAAAAGATAAATAAATCTTGTAATGGCCCTTCTACAATAGAATCGGATTTGTGATCAACTCAATTATTGCCCCTAGGAAGTCACAACACTGTCATCCAAAGAAACAGTACAAGATTTCATACAATCATATACACAAATATGTTCAAAATAAGGGAGATATGTGTCGACACATGATTCAACAATTTGAAAAAGAAAAAAAAAACACCAAAACAGGTGCTGTCAAGTCAGTCCGTTTTTTTCATGCCTTGGGCCTGTTTAATTATCATTATTGTTCATCATATATCACCTATTGCACCCACGTAATCCCTAGATCCACTCAAGAACGCCATCACAAGAAAGCAGTTGTCCCCCCGTAACGTCCATAACCGATGTGGCCCTGTAGCTTTTTTGTACTTGAATTAATCACAACCTTAATACTAAAACCAATGATCAAGATCAAGGCTCAGGTGGCACAGTCTGGGACACTTCCCTCCATCCAATTCTGCTGGCAAGTGGACAAGACCAACTCAAGTAAATGGGCGAATTACTGAACATTTTCACATGCACCGAGTTCCTAGCTTTTGCATGTTATAATTCACCATATTTTCCCATCATTTGGACCTTATTTACAATCTACCAGCAGAGAATTCATAACTTTTATCCATGTTTTAATTTCACATTTTTAAGGGAATACTATTCATTGCCATTGATATTTCAAATTAGTGACCAATTTAATTGATAACTAAATGATATGAAATAATATATTAATGTAAATGTAAGGTCATATAATTTATATAATTGAACGTATAAAGTGTAACCACTTACATTGACGTTGTAGCACCATTGATATTAAATAATATTATTCTTTTTAAGGTGAGAAGAAATTAAAAATATAGATATTTAAAGTTTTTAAACTAGGGTAAATTCCTATAGAGATCCCCAACCCCATAAATTATGCGAACAACGTCCTAGCAAAACGTCTAAAATAAATGGTAAAGAGCCAAACAATAGGTTCACAATAAATTGTTGAAGATTATAATTTGCCCAAAAGATAATCCTCGTTAACTTTGAACTCTACTTTGTCGTGAATTGCTAATATCTAGTAGCTTTTATCGTCTATTTATATGTTTTTCGTTGAATCGAAAGACTATGCCCTTGTTAGGTTTAGATAAAATCAGATTTTTAGTAGATTTTGATAAAAGTTAAAAGAATGTGTGATTGAAAAATTATGAATCTTATGAAATATGTAATTAAAATTATCGACTTTGACTTAAATTTAATCTTTTTTTAGTTGAATCAAACAGTGACTATAAGCACAATAATAAAATGTTGGTACATGAATGTCACCGGAAAGATGTTCAAGCCATTTTCCATATTACAAATTAGAGTTGAATGTGTATTGCACGATATTTTGAAATATTTTATAAGTATTGTAAAAATAATATTTGATACCAATTTTTTTGAAAGATTTGATGACTGTCAAACAAACTAAAGAAAATTAAATTTAAGATAGAAAATTGTACTATCAAAATTCAACTTCTATGATTCAAATTTTTTGTGATGATGAAATACTATAAATGAACAATATTTTTATACTATATTTGGTACATAAGAATTAATTACTTATAAATGAATTCAAACACCAATTAAAATTTCTAAATATATGAATAAAAATAAATTCATGTATAATAGCTTTAGATTTATGTAAATCAAGATTCATTGAGTAATGTGAATGTTAATTAATGGAAAATTAATAGCACGAAATTCATACACGACAAAGATTTTATAATATTTATTAAATATTGAAAAATTAAAATTAAAATATACTTAAAATAATTAAATTGCATCATGTTAAAATCGTCCAAAAAAAATATTCTTTTAATATCTAATATGTTATAGATATGGACATGAATCTGCTCAAGGCCATTCCACGACTAGGTCTATTACGATGCCCCACAGCCAAATCGCATGGCCTACGGACTCTGCGCGAGTCGTTTGCCGTTCATATTGCCATTTTTGGGTAGACTTTGCACAACTTTAATGGTGGCTATCATCTTCAGTAACTAATCTGAATCCCTTCAATTTCTGGTTTTCTTCATTGACCTTCCCAATTCACACACACAACGCACTAATCTCGCTGATTGTTTCGGCGATACAATCGAAGTAGGAGATGTTATTTACAAGGGGACTGTCCCGTATATCGAGGACATGTTACTGCCGGCGTCAATGGCCTTTTTCTTCTTTACGTAATAACGAGCAGCAATTGATCCAGCACCACAACCAGTTTCTCTCCCCCTCGCACTCTTCTGAAGAGGTGAATCAACTCGTTCATTGATTTGTATTTGTTCGCACATTTTAGGGTTGTCATTGATAAGAGTTGCTCGTTGAAGTTAATTTGTAAATTGTAATAACTGGGTTACGGACTGAAGAGTCTTTGTTGAGATGGTTTAAGAAAGTCCATATGTTAGTAGAATTAAAAGGTAATATTGACATGAAATTTGTATAACTAAACAGTTATAATAATCTAATTTGGAGATTTATGTTGGAGGATCATTTACAAGTTATTCAAGTTTGCACTTTCTTCATCCACACGTTTTTTAGGGCCCTATACTGTGTTTGTCTTGTTCTGGAATCTAGACTATTAGGGTATGTTCTCTTTACCATTTTCAAGTTGTTTTCTGTTTTCGATTTTTCAAAACAGCGAAAACGCGTTCTCTTTCCCATTTTCGAAAATGCGTTTTTGAAAACAAGTTAAAAATTTATGAAGAAAACACAAAACGACAAATTTGTCGTTTTGAGTGTTTTCAGTTATAATCAAGATAAAATTTTCAAAACGCGTTTTGGGCGTTTTCAAAACAATTTTTTAAAATGTAAAAAAGAACACATTTTCAAAAATTACAAAACTGAAACACAAAGAGAATGACACCTTAGTATTTGGAGCTTCGTGATTTAATAAATCAGGGTTATAGAAATTGCGAAGCTTGCTGATTGCTTGTGGTGGTCTGCATTAGGTTATTCATCAAGGCTATATGTTGACAATAGGGTACCAAGTATCAAGAAATAGTAAAATGTTCCAGGCCATAAAAGATATAACTTGTCTTCTTATTTGTTGGAAGGGATGAAAAGGAATTTTGTTTGTCAATTCATCAGCAGTGTTGAAGTGTTCAATAAGATTGGTTACTACTTGTGATGGCGGTCAAGCACTTTGAAGATTACCTGTCACGAATATTCACGTGCATCTCCAGTTGTCCAATCTATGTACTGCTTTTGTCTTTTGTCTCGAATCCTGTGAACCATGATTCTACTCTAATATGGTCATCTTACTGTCACAGCATTTTTAGGAATAGTAACCATAAGTCCATTTTCCTGATATACTTGAATTGGTGGGATTTTGCACGTAATTTATAACTCTGATTGTTTATATGGTATTTCTTGTTGCTGCCCGTGATTAGTAGGTTTGGCATTTCAGAGCAATTCATTCTTTGGTTTCAAGTGCACTAAGTGGCGCGGGGCAACAAGCTCCCAATCAAAGTAGTTCTGTAATTGAGGTTAGTGCAATGTTGTATCATAGTGCTTACCTTTGATAATCAAATCCTTTTGCTTAGTTCTTTATGAATATCGGTTTTGTATAGCAATGAAGCTATGTTTCTAAACATCTAGTTTACTCATTTTTCAGATTTTATTTAGCTGTGCTTTATTGGTTGCAAAAACCATGGAACAGACACATTGTTACTTTACTATTCAATTTTCTATCTCAGGAGCGATTAGATCCATTTTCTTTAGTTGCCGATGAAATGTCAATTCTTGCGAATAATTTAAGGTCCATGGTAGTTGCAAAGGTATTCGATCTTCACATCCTTTTTTTGGCTGACAACTGAATTGTAGTGATAGGATAATAGCTCCTCTTCAATCTTGTAGGTCCCAAAGCTTGCCACTGCTGCAGAGTACTTCTTCAAGATGGGAGTAGAAGGAAAGAGATTCCGACCCATGGTGAGATCTTCATCTTCAATTACGTGTCAGCATGTTCGTGCTTCATAGGAGAAGAGAATCCATAAAGTTCAAATTTCTCATTTGAGATTTTCATTTCTTAACATCTAAGCTATAAAAAAGAATACATTGCCTTGATTTTGGCTAATCTTCTATGCATGACTGGGATTGTATATTTTTAACTTCAAAACATTGACTATTCAATTGTTAGCAATTTCATCGATTTGGTCACAAACACTTAACTGATATTTGCCATGTCAAGTTCCAAAACAGATCGGTTTACTCACTCATAGATAACCATCTTCTTAACCTTACGAGTCAGTTACTAGTTGAACCAGCCTTGCATGCACAAAATTTAATGAAACATCTTAACTTTCACATACTGGTATTTTCTTCTTGAAAATGTGTTAGATGAACCTTTTATATCATTTGTGCAGTCTGCGCTGGTGGATTTCCCCTTCCATGTATTAACTACCTGACATAAATATCTTGCAGGTTTTATTGTTGATGGCAACAGCTTTAAATGTGCCAATATCGGTAAAACCTGCTGCTGCTACTGTTGATAATTTGCCCACAGAATTACGCTCAAGACACCAATGTCTGGCTGAGATCACAGAGATGATTCATGTTAGTTCTCTTTTTCCTTTTCCTCCTAAAAGCTACATTGTCCTGTGACTCATATTACTTTTCTGCAACAAAAGTTGGAAAATTTTAGATTATGCATGTGGCCACCCTTGCTAACTAAATGAACATGCCAAGTAACTAAGACAATTAATTTTGATGGATGGTGAATACACTCTTTTGTCAACCCAAGTCCAGGTTTTGTGGTGGAAGGCAGGACTTGAGTCTAAGGGTGATTTACCTAAAATCATATGATGGTGAATGATAGATTGCATTGTCAAGGTGGATCTGTGATTATTCAGGTGTATGTCATGCTACCAATAATTAAGCCTATCATTCATGATAATATGGTGTCTAATCTTTTCCTAGGATTTAAATCTTAATCATCACTGCTATTAGCTTGATATCTGTCTTTAATCATAAACTTTTTGTGGTACCTTTTCTTTTCTTCTCTTTCTACTTTATTTCCTTTTTCAATTTTTCATTTAGTGTTTTGAACAAGGATAACATTATAAAATATCAAAATATTCGACAAAGACCTAATTTGTTTCTGATAATATTTTCTATGACTTCCAACTAAACTCAACTTGTTTCTAAAATAGTTCTGTTATATCCTTAGATATGACCGCAAGTCTGAAGGTACTGTAGTGCTTGATGTGTGAACACGTGGCACAGATGGTGTGCTTTGTTTGATGTATTATGTCAGGAGAGAGAAGCGTGTTTAATAAATCTTGTCTTTTCTAGTTAGATAATATCATTAGTATATAGAGCTTCCTGTCCTTGTTATTCAGTATGTATATTTTTAATGCTGGTCTCTAATTCATTACTTTTCTGATAGGTTGCCAGCCTCTGTCATGATGATGTGTTGGATGATGCTGATACTAGGCGTGGGATTGGTTCATTGAACTTTGTGATGGGGAATAAGGTATTTCATCCCTTTGTTTTACCAAATAATGTTCCTCCCCTTATTCAATACACCCCTAACCAACCCCCATCCAGGAAAAGTGAAAAACTTGAATATGATCTTTGATATCACCGCACCACTTGTTAATTTTTGCCTTTGTGTATTATTCTTATATTCCAATGTTGTGTTTATCTTTCTAGTTTTTTTGCGCAGGGTATATGTTTCGTCTCCCACCCTTATTAGCTTATGACAGTTTTTGATCAGGGAGATTATAGAATTTTTTTGGAGAATGAATCAGTGAACCTAGCAACAAGATAAGAAACTATTTAATGGGTCTTCTTGCTAACAAACAGTGGAGATGAAAATAAGTTTTATGTTAATGGACTTTCTAACTATCATTTGGCTGCAGCTAGTAGTAGTTAGTATAAGGCGTGATAGTTTGTTCTTGTTACAGCAGTTAGGCATTATGGGGTTGGCTACATGAATCTCTTTTTCGCCACTCATCCCATGCAATCAAATCTAATTACTCATGAACATGCTCACTGCAACTAATAGCTGCTATAGGAGAGTCAGTAGGTGGGAGAGTATTTCTTTTGCATAATGTTCCTCAAGCTGAGCTGTGTCTTTTCCTCCTTAACATTGCAGATAGCTGTATTGGCCGGAGACTTCCTGCTTTCTAGAGCTTGTTTGGCACTTGCCTCTTTGAAGAATACCGAGGTATTTGTCGTCCCTTTACATTTCTTTTGGCCCCTTATGTGTTTTTAGACCAGTTATTACCTATATATCCTCTGCTTCATGATCTGATAGCTCAATGCTGTGCTGTATCCTATTCCCAATGCTTCTGCTGTACCTTTGTAGGTTGTAACCCTTATGGCAACAGCTGTTCAGCATCTTGTTAACGGCGAGACCATGCAAATGACCACTTCAGTTGATCAACGTTATAAGTATGCCACTATGGCATCTTTTACATAAAGTTTGCCAGTCATCATTTCATATTCTTTATGGTTTCATGTAAAAATTTATTATCATAATATACAACCCTAAATTCTCAATGGAGTTCAGCTGAATGCATTGTACCTTTTCTCTTTCTGTGCCTTTGGCTTTAAATGTTGAAATGTCTGTACATTTTGTGCTTTTTTATAGTGGTTATGATTCAAAAGTGCCTTTGTTCAAATCATTTTCTGAAGTTGGTTTAGAGATTTTCAAAGTTTATTCAAAAAGGATATTAAGATTTACCAGTTGATTTCATGCTTATATTGCATACTGCAATCAGTTAACTGTTATGGAATATTTGTTGTTTGAAGACGTTTTTTCATTCATTTGATTCTTCTTCTTGCAAAATTCTTGTTGCTGTTTCTTTTGCAGCATGGAGTACTATATGCAAAAGACATACTACAAAACCGCATCATTGATTTCAAATAGCTGCAAGGCAATTGCTCTTCTTGCTGGGCAAACAGCGGAAGTTTCAATTTTGGCTTATGAGTATGGCAAAAATTTGGTCTGTATACTTATCTAATGCATATTTTGTGCATTTTTAAATATAAGTTTGATATGTCAATTTTTTTGGACCTGCTGTTGTCCTTAAAATGGACAAAAATGCTGACTGTTGCAACCTGGTGTTTGATGTTTAGTTGGACCAAAATTTTGACTATAGCCAACAATGCCCACAAATCTGATTAAACGACCTTGTCACCCAGTAACACCATGCTTGTAATATGGAACTGTGTTTTACCACAAAATTGCATCTATTAGACTCAGATTCTACTCTCTGTGCATGTTTGCAGGGGCTAGCATATCAATTAATAGACGACATTCTTGACTTCACTGGCACTTCAACTTCGCTCGGGAAGGGATCCTTGACCGACATTCACCACGTACCCTTCCTATCATTTCTAAATTGTTATATTAGAATCTTAAATTCTCAAATGTATAGTTGATGCTGTATATCCAGTAAGTACTATTAAAGTAATGTCATTTTCATGCAGTAACACCCTCACCTGATTTAGCGATAATTTGCTGATAATGTTATTAATTTTTTCAGGGCATTATTACTGCTCCAATATTGTTCGCTATGGAGGAGTTTCCTGAGCTCCGGGCTGTTGTTGATCGTGGATTCGACAATCCTGCGAATGTGGATCTTGTAAGTTTTCTGAATACTTAAACCTTATGCAGAAACTACTGGGAGTTGGTCATGTCGATTTCTCTTCTCCTGCACAAGGCAAATGGCGTCTTCATTTTTAAGTGATTTAAAACTGCTATACAGGCACTGGAATACCTGGGAAAGAGTCGCGGAATACAGAGAACAAGGGAGCTAGCAATAAAGCATGCTAACCTTGCCTCATCTGCAATTGATTCACTTCCCGAGAATGACGAAGATAGTGTTCAGGAATCAAGACGGGCACTTGTAGAATTAACGCAAAGAATTATCACTAGAACAAAGTAAGACTTGCGATGAAAGCTCCGGTGTCCTGGGGCACACAGTAACAGGTGTAGGAAAAAAAAAAAAAATATTTTGTTCCTCTACCATTTTCATGAGGAGACACAACGTGTGCTCGTTTTGAAGAAACGTTGTTTCCTTTTTTCTTTTTTTTTTCTTGAGCAAGGAGGTTAAATTAAATTCTTTGTTTACTAATTGATAATTTTTGTTTGATAAAATTAAAATCAATATGTTATAGGTCACATCACATTGGTTGAGTTTGTTTCCAAGTAATTTTTTCTGAATATTTATTATAGGTTTCAATATGCGTGAATTATTATTAACATTGCGATAATTATATGTATACAACGCCACATGCAAATAGTTTATATATGTACAACATGTATTTTTTATTTTTACACCAGGTGACATAAAATAGATAACCCCTCAATTTGTTGTTGATTAAAGTTAGATTTTTAGTAGATTTTGATAGTTGATAAAACATGTCCTTAAATAGTTGTGCATTTCATAAAATGTAATTAAAATTAATTATTAATTTTAATCTATATCAAATAGGGCATAATATGACATTTGTATGATAGCATAACGTACATCCTTCGTGTTGACACCAAAAGGTTGAAGCTATTAAGTCCCTTGTCACCTCGTTGTCTAATCACTTTCTAAAGCCTTTTTCAGTTGCCGAAGCTCCAGGGAGCTATCATAGAGACTGTAGACATAAACAAATAAATAAAATAACAAATAATGGGTTTTGTCAATTTAAATAACTAGCTTAATTAAATTTACTGAATTAAAATCCACTAAGACTCATAAAATTTTAAAGGCCCGTCCTATTATTTCTAAATCCACAATTATTCAATTATAATCAATTTAATTGAATTAATTGAGTGGTTACCAAATTTGGTCACGAATTTCTCCTATAAATAGAGCCAATAGTTCATAAGAAAAAAAAAAGAGGAGAAAGAGGAGAAGTGCAAAGAAAAATCACGAAGTGTTGAAGAAATTTCAAAGTTGGAGAAAGAGAAGAAATCTTTTCAACTTCAAGTCAGGTGAACACGAAGAAGATCAAATTCTTCTTCAAATCAAGCAAACCTAAGAAAATCAAATTCTTCTTCGAATTAAATAAAAATCAAGTCCAAGTTTCGAAGT
>CAIGRP010127793.1:0-16511 GCA_903798385.1 Fraxinus cuspidata | reverse complement strand
AATACGAATTTTTAAATATGAAAAATAAAAACAATTCAGTCGAGCAAGTCAACTTTGACACAAATATTTTGGCATATACAGTTCACTTTGACAAATGTTTCTCAATGAATGGTAATAAGATTCAACACCGAAGTTGATAGCATCAGTGAGTATTGAAACTCCAGCTGCTTATCTACTCAAAACAAGAGGCATATATATCACCTACAAAATTAGAGAGTTTTCTGAGTTAGATCACTCCAGGGTAAGAATTTTATTGAAAGCATAAACACTATGCAAACATAAGGAGGTGCAAAACTTGATGACTCAAGCACAACTGGACAATTACAAAGATATGGGGAAGCTGAATAAGAATAAAATGGTGAACCTTTACTAAGATAACACTGCAAGATAAAAATAACTATAAAATGGATTAGGCCAGTTAATGCTAGACAAAGGGAGGTTTCGTCTAAAAATGTAATAACCCACATGTTTTCCTTTGATCAGGAAACGACAATAATCCACATCTGGTATAGGGTGTGGCACCAAGAGAAGACATCCCGTTGCAATCTCTTTTTTGCTTAATAGAGAGGTCATTCACACAAAAATCATGCATAGAAGGCATTTTCACGAAAAAGTGACAAAAACTCAACAAGAAGTAAACATAACCATTTATCAAACACATACACAAAGCAGAGTTCTGGAATGAAATCATCAAGTCAATAGATATAGTGAAGTTTGCGTAGTTCATTATAGCGTTGCTTGAAAATATACCTCATAACTAAAACTAAAAGACCTTTCTAGTGAACTCAAGAGAAATCAACAGATGAATGGGATTCTCAGTTTCCTTACTCTTCCTCACAACATTCTATGCATTTTTGTTGAGTTTTTGTCTGTTTTTAACAAAATCTTTACATAAACTCAACAAAAAGTGCCTTGAGTTTTTTTTTTTTTTTTCCACATAAACTCAAGACTCGTGTTAACTTATATATAAAGATCTATATTTTTTTCCTTCACTATTGAGGAAAGACGAATACAATAACATAAGCACAGCTGAAAATACATGAAGGAAAAAGTTTCCTATATAAAGAGGAAAAAAATGTGTTGTGACCGAGAATGAGAAGACACAAGGTTCATGCAACATTAATGTTTAGCATCATGCAACAAACTAACCTATAATGCTTTTCACATATATGCCTTAATAGTCTAGTTCTCAACTCCTCAAACTCAGAGTAACAAACTCCCAATTAATTCAAACAAAATTGGGAATTTCATTTCCTCAACGTGCTAGTATCAAAACTATAATTGATAAAGAGATACTAGTAATACTCAAGTAAAATAAGTTGCAAACAGCAGGGTATAAGAAATCATTCACCAAGTAATAGATTGAAGTAAAATCTTCACATAACTTATTGTTTTAACTTATTATCACTTTTTATCAGTGTTTAACAAAATCTTTACATAAATGTAAACAACATGCCCTAGCATATTGAATCAAGTGTACAGAAGCATCATAAATAATGACAACAGTCATCAATAGCAACAAAATTTATTTAACTTCTGCAATGAAAAATGTTGGCTACCTTAGGTTTATAAGATGTTGATGAAACTCTATTCTTCTTCTTTGAAAATGGTTCTTCATCAATATTTATTTTCCTCTTCAACCCACTTTCTCCAACCATTATAAAAATATGAGTCGGAGTCAGGTGTCAGAATCGGCATTGAAGTTAATAAGTCAAAATCGAACTCAAATTTCTGGATTTTGATCGGAACAGGTTAGTCTTTCGGCTATTTAGGGTTTTTAGGGTAGGTGTTTAAGATCTCCATGAAATGAAAAGGAGAAGAGTGAAGATGAACCGAGACGGAGGAAGACATCGACGAAATCGATGGAAAATGGTCGGAAACGCAGATTTCAGGTTGAGGTTTCTCGGAGATGGAGGAAATCGACTCTGGAATAGGGAGCATTTCCAAGGATGAGGAATGGGTTTCTATCTGGTTAATTTAGGTTGAGTGAGTTTTAGTTAATAGTTTAGGACCAGGACGTAATTTTTACTTGATTAAAATGTTTAATTAGTTTAAAAGGTATTAATCAAAATACTTATTTTTAACTGCTCAGCAACAGTTGGACAAGTGGCCTAATTTTCCCTTTTTTTATAGCTGGTTGGGCTCGAACTCGGTCCGTTTTTACTTCATAAAAGATAGGTTTTACTTTTATATTTTACTAATTTTTTCGTATAATGATCCCTGTTCTTTTCAAAACTCATTTTCAAATTCACATTCTTCTATAAAATAATTTTACGTGTAAATCTAAAAAAGTTTCATATTAATTAAACATTTTTCAATGAATTACTATTACAAAATATATTTTTCTCGGGAAAAAAACTCAAATAGGGGCTTAGTTAAGTAAAGATGACAAAATATCATCACATCAGTTTTTTCTCGTCCCCTTCTCAAATTATTTTGATTCCCACACACCCTACCGAGCCGCTACAATCCTTGTAGCTGTGATGGTAGGAAGGTAAGAATGAATTAAAGTAAAATTGAATTTAGCGGCCGTTTGCCTCCCGTTATTTCAAATTCTAACAAGATGAATAATATTTTTTTAGAGAATACGTTGTTAAAAAAAAGGAAAATTTTTTGGATTTATGTGTAATATTAATTTATTAAAAAGTATGTGAATGAGAAGAAGAGAGAGAAAAATGAATTCACAATTTAGAAAAGAAAACATAGAGGAAAATAAAGGTTCATTTGATAAGCAAGTGTAAAAATGAATTTCAATTCAATGTTAGTTGAAAAATAACCCATATAAATTTATTTTTCATGAAAATAAAGAAAATGTAACTTAAATGATTGTATTTGAAATTCTATTTCTATTTTGATATTGCAATTAAACAGCCAAAACAAAATTTATTTTCACATTTTCCCAAATTCGTTGCAATTAAACGCACCTAATCATAATAATGACGTGACACATTCTTTCGGTAAGGCACTAAGAGCACGCACGCACGCACGCACAGAGATGCCGTTGGCTGGCCGTGAATGAGAAGCAACAGCACCGATGACATATTTTTCTACTCACCAGAATCCAAGAAAAAACAGTAGAATTCAATTTTGAATTCACGACTACTTTCTCAGTTCTTGTTTATCCGTAACTCAATCAGTCAGATTGAAATCATCCTCATCACGTATTCGTATAAAATATACGGCATTGGCTGTTGATGAAGTTCCACAGGTGACCTATCTTTGTTTTCTTTACACCCTTTTGATATTAAGCGAATTTACTGTCTTTGGCATGTTTTCTTGTAAAATCTTGGTAGATTTTCATTTTGGTTTGTCTTGAATTCCCAAACGGGCTACGTATATATTTCAATATTGGTATAAGATCGAAGGTTGATTATTTTGTGTGCTGTGTTGAATTTCATGGGCTTAACTATATGTTTATGAATTTACTGCTTGCTTGTTTAGGTTAGGATTTTGGGTGATCGTGATCCTTGAATTGGGGGTTTTTAGGTAAGTTTCAGGAACTAGTGGATCTTTTTGGAATGGTTAGTGATGCTTTTTGTTAGTGAAATTTTGGGATAAATAGAGTAAATTTTGTTCCTTTTTAGCTCTTGATGCTGATGTTTTCCTTTACCTATTATTACTTTTCAGTTTGATGAATGTTTAATTCCATTCATTCAATATGCCTGGAGAAGCCAAGGAGCAAACTCACAAGAAAAAATTGCTTGTGGAAGATGAGGCCAAAAATTTACAAAACAAGAAACCAAAAGTAAAACAAAGAAACAGGAGTCAATCTTCATTAACGAAGAAAAAAGTTACTAATAGGTTAAGTGTAAGTAATGGGAGTTCCGGTTGGAAGAAGAAGGTAGTCAAAAAAGCCGCTGTGCATAAAACAAAAACCTGCAAGAAGCAACCCCTGTTGAGTGGTGTAAATGATGAAGTTCAGGTCATTAGCACAAAGGACAGCGAAAAAAAGGATGATGGAGATATAAAGTTGCAAAATTTAAAGAGAAGGAGAAAGAGAAAGAAGAGAAAGGATAATGTAGAGCTTGATGAAGCTTCGCGGTTGCAAAGGAGGACGAGGTACTTGTTGATAAAACTGAAGCTGGAGCAGAATCTTATCGATGCTTATTCTGCAGAAGGTTGGAAGGGTCAGAGGTATAAAATTCTCAATCCTATTATCTTTATTAAAATCCTATTGCAGATTCTAGTTTCCTTCAGACGTCATTGTGATTTTCCATGTATATTAATATTAGAAAAACAAAAGAAAACATGTTATATTAAGCAAAGCAAGCTGATTTGTAATGAATATGCATCCAAATTTATAGCATGTAGAGATGATGTGTTAACTGAAGCTATTTACGTTAGTTCAATTTTAATTGGGGCTGGCCTTGGTTGCAATTTATTTGGTCTCTCCAGAATTATATGTATAATCAAGTCAAATACTTTACATTAGATATGAAACAAAACCTTTTATCTTAATCAGTGGCAGAGGGAAACTGCTTCCACTCTTGCCCCATTCCCACTTTTCCTGAGTATCATATTATCATTTCCAGCTTGTGCACTCCACCCCACCCCAAGGGCGAAGGTCTCATCTCAAACTTAAGTCTTTTGGGCATAGTGTAATAGCGAGTCACTGTTTAGTGTATATGGTTATGGTTATGTTTATATTTTAACTTGATGTGTTAATGCCTACTGGTCATTTGTGTAGGTATAATTGTAATCGTTGTGTATTAATTTGTGTAAATTGTATAAATTGGAATTTGAATTATTGTGAATATGTTTAATTTGTGCAAGCGTAATAAAAATTAAATAGGGTGGATATTGGTATTGCAAAACTTATTACGGATCTTAGACTAGTACTCTAATTGTAAAAAAATAGATTATTAATATTATTATGTTATTTCGTTGTTTGGGGTCATTATACGACATTATGTTTTTAAAAAATTTATTTCATGAATTTGATAATGATGTCATTATATGGTGTTTTATAAGTAAAACTCAGTTAATAATTTTTAAAAATTATAAGATTTTTAATATTATTTTATTTTGTGATTGAAGATTTTTACCTTAGTTAAATTCGTCCCCCAAATGGTTCCAAGTCTTGGCTCGCCACTAGATTCAATGACAATTATCATTATATACAAATTAAGATGGATCTGTAAAAACTTTTTCCTCTTACGTAAACATATTTTTCTTTTACTCAGTCGAGAAAAGATTAAACCAGAAAAGGAACTACAAAGAGCCAAGAAGCAAATATTGAAGTGCAAACTTGGAATACGTGAAGCCATTCGCCAATTGGATTTGCTTAGTTCTGTAGGACGCATTGATGACTCGGCAATTGCCCCTGATGGAGCTGTTCATCATGAACATGTAAGCTGATGTCAATCCTTTTATCCTAATTCTTTTGGGGGTATTCATCAAGCATCTCGTTAGGAGTTCTAGCCCAGTGGAATTCTCTAAGCATGTTACTGTTAGGTGATGTACTTATCAAATGGAATGTTATTATACATGTTTTTTATACTTACCTTTCACAATAATATATATATATTTTTTAAAATAAGCATATTTGCTTTTGTTTTCTAAATTAAGAATAACTCCAGTACTGCACAGTGACAGTAACACCATTGTCAACTACACTAGGGAGTTCTTGATATCCCTGTTTTCATTCAGATAATCTGTGCTAAATGTAAGATGCGTGAAGCTCTCCCTGATAACGACATTATACTCTGTGATGGGACATGTAACCGTGCTTTTCACCAAAAATGTCTTGATCCTCCACTGTCAACAGAAAATAGTGAGTTTGCTATAACTTTACTGTTTTCTTTACCTATTCTAGTGTGGTTGACTTGTTACTTTTTGAGGTATATAATTCTTATTAAATTATTTCATGTTCTTTAGAACTTCATGTAATGAAGTTAATGATTTCCCAGTTCCTCCAGGAGATGAAGGCTGGTTTTGCAAATTTTGTAAGAGTAAGATGGATATATTAGAAGCTACAAACGCTCACCTTGGGACCCATTTTCCCATGGATAGTAATTGGCAGGTTGATAATTTTGAAACCTGACGTTATTTCTTAATGTGGTTTCCATCCATTAAAGAGGCATATATTGGATCATAACAGGATGTTTTCAAGGAAGAAGCAATATTACCTGATGGTGGAGATTCCATGTTATGCCCAGAACAAGAATGGCCGTCTGATGACTCCGAAGATGATGATTATGATCCAGAAAGAATTGAACCTAGTTGCAGTGATAGCATGGCTAGCTCTGAATCTGATGGCTCTGAGTACAGTTCCAGCTTTTTAGGATCTCTTGAGGATGAACCACTTTCTTTGTCTGGAAGAAATGAAGAGAGGAGAAAGGAATGTCAGGATATTTATTCGGAGCTAATTGGGGTAGATTCTGATGAGAATAATGATGGTGAAGCTGTATGTGGTCGCAGACTGCGATCAACTGTTGACTATTTAAAGTTATATGATGTGAGTAGACTAGATTGATTTACACTCCTCTCTTTTTTCAGTAGCAACAATAGGGGCCAAGGTGGTCTCGTGTATATATGGTCAACTTATTATGTGCGGGCACCTAAAAACCAACAACCCTTTTCAAGTTTTTCCTTTTGAAATTCATGGTCAGGAAGAGACTTTCCTATCAATTCACTGAAATTTATTAAATTATTAAAGGAATAGAAAGTTGATGTAGCAATTTTCTTTCAATTGCTTTGTCGAAATTAAAATATTATTATTATGATTTGAATTTTATATTTCATTATTTTCCAAATGTATGAGTACTTGAATGAGTGCAAAGCTATGAAGATGCCAATACTGGACAGCATTATATGGCTCATTTTTTTTTATTTTTTTTTATTAAATGCAAATTCATGTGATTGGTTGTCCGGTATATAGGAAATGTTTGGGAAGAATGCTGCTGAAGATGAACAAATCAGTGAAGATGAAGACTGGGGTCCAACTAAAAGAAGAAGGAAAGGAAATGAGACTGATGCATGTGGCACCCTTATGGCTCTGTCTGAAACTGAGAAGAACTGTTCAAAAGAAAAACCAAAAGAAGTCAAGGAAAAACTCTCAAGTGGGAAAATAAAAAGACCAATTTGCAGACTTCCACTTAATGCAGTTGAGGTACTATAGATTATTTCTCAATTCTTTTCAATACCTTGACAAATGACATTATACATAGGGTGAGCCAATCCTCCATTTTTATTTTGCTGTTGCAGAAGCTTCGAGTTGTTTTTGCTAAGAATGAACTTCCAGCCAGAGCAGTAAGAGAGAATCTTTCCAAACAGCTGGGAATAGAATTTGACAAGGTAATACTGTAATATTATGGCTGAATCAAAGAAATTGAACAAACAGGATGTCAGGGAAAAGATAGGAATCCCAAATTCATTGCATTTTTCAAATTTTAAACTGGGTCGCTGGAGGGAGGGAGGGGGGGGAAGGAAAGAAAAAACTATTGCTGCAAATTGCTGTAGTTAGTGAACATTGTATGTTTCGGTAGGATTCTAATGCGATACTGGAAAGTACTATCTGTAACTGTTATTGCCCTTGTAGGGTTAAGTATTGTCAAATATTCTGCCTGTGAAATGTTGGTTTCGGAGTGATATCGCTTCAGAATTGAGTGGATTTTACTTTGAAAGGTGCTCTGTCATTTGAGACACTACAAGACTTTAAGCTAATGGATGGGAAATCAAGAAAAGGTAGGAAGGACAAGAGCTTTTGATATGCATACACCCAAAAATTAAACAATAAACAGAAAAGAGATACTGATCCATCACAAAGCAGCATAAATCAGAAAAAAAAAAAATACTAATTTCAATCTATTTTGTTTAATTCTTCAACCTGTTTAGTT
This sequence comes from Fraxinus cuspidata, assembly GCA_903798385.1. Taxonomy (NCBI): domain Eukaryota; kingdom Viridiplantae; phylum Streptophyta; class Magnoliopsida; order Lamiales; family Oleaceae; genus Fraxinus; species Fraxinus cuspidata. The sequence continues at coordinate 8,673 of CAIGRP010127793.1, read as the reverse complement.
GACTTGTTTTATTATTACATTTGTAGGTCAACAAATGGTTCAAGAACGCACGCTACCTAGCTCTTAAATCCAGAAAGGCAAGGGTGCACCCGACGAAAAATTTCCTACTTTGTAGCTCAATTCTTGTTATATTCTTCTCATTCAACCGTTTAACTCTTAGCAAGCATTGCATAGATTTTAAGTTGCCTGAAGAGACATGATAAAAATAATATTTTTCTTTACATTATTTATTCTTCAAATTGTGGCTACATCATATAAGTGAGTCTTTTTAATTTCTTTTGTTTTCTCTTTATTACTGTTTAAAATTGTGGATAAATAATAATTTTATGGCTCTTAATTTCTAATTTCATAGTAATTATAAGTATAGCCCAAGAATAGCTGTATTTGTCCTGTTTCTTTGCTTTCTTTTATGGACTGGTTTCTTCTACATATTTCTGTATCCACTTATAATTGACAGGCTAAAATCTGCTGATTTCTCTTTTTATGGTGTCCAAATTTCCTTAAATTTGAAGTTGAATTCCTTATTTATGGAAATTAACAGGCAGGAAACGCAAAATCATCTGATGATGGTAGTCCCGGCATTCAGGACGAATCCACATCAGAAACTGGAACCAGCAAACATGCTGATCAAATGGCATCGAAGGATAGCACATTACTGCAGGCACCTAAGAGTTCAAAAAAGGCTCATAGAGGTAAGAAACACTGCTTGCTGACCAATCCTTTAAAGGGAAAACAGCGGAGGAATACAATGCTACAGAAGCCAGCCAACAAGAAGGTATTGTTTGGCTCAACTTCCCATTTGATATTCTACTCAATATGCAATTTTACTAAGTTCCATAGTAAGTTGAAAGAAAATGTGAATTAATGCACTGATTTCTGAAGAGAAGGCTTATCAAGTTGAAATTGGGAATTTGATTAAGAAACTTGAAAATATTGTGGTTGAAATTGAATTCAAACATCGGATGAGGTATGCTACCAAACTGGCTTTTCTGTTGAATATGTTTTTACCATTTTGAGAATTAGCAGAGCTGCAGCAAAATACTGTAGATCTAAATGGTTACACAATTCATTCAATTTGAGTTGGAGAATGCGGCAGCTTGATGTGTAAAAATTTACATCTTATTGGTTACAACATTTGTGTATATGATGAAGTTGTACTAAGATCCCTCGATTTATTTTTTCTTAATCATATTTTGTGCTTCCAACTATCAGTTGGCCGCAGATTTTGGTGATGATGTGAGCCTGAAACTTTTAAGAGAAAAGGCCAAGGAAGCTAAGAAGTCAAATCGGAAGAGGAGTCGTATGCTGGCAGCAGAAGCTGAATTGAAACGGCTATGTGAAATCAAGAGTAAAGTTAAAAACCTCCAGCAAGTTTTACGAGGTCTTCCAAATCAGGGACTCAATAAAGTTGATGCTTCCACCTTAAGCAAAACGTCTATCGTCTATGTACCTGTAGCAGAGGTAAGGGAGAAAAGGTGATCCATTTTTTTTTTTAAATCTTCTCTCTTATAAGGGATGATTTTGAATCTTTTTGCCTACTGCATTGTGCTTCTGTTTCTCTACAATTAGAGAATCAGAAAATCCTTTTGTAATGTATAGAGAGTATTATTCAATATCTTCAAGTTTTAACTTGAAAAGATCATATACCGCAGAGAAAACGAGCATGGCTAGCTTTCATGCTCATTTTTGTAATCACTTCTTGTGCTATATTGAGAATTCACCACTATAGCATCACTTTATGCACCAGTGCCTTTTTATGTCACAAAAGGATGATGGTCGCACATGACCACATGTGCAAGAAATTAAAGTTTGGTGCACGACATTTTTATAAATGTGCGACTAAAAGATGCGACAAAACACTATCTTTTAACTCGTGTTTTATTCTTCTTTAACTAGTACACATATTTCAAAAGTTGATATTTGTATAACAAAACTATGAAAAACGATGAAAGAAAAACTAAAATTTGACTACAAAAATACTTTATTTCACAATTCTTGCTCGCTGTCCGAAGAATTGGGGCTTCTAACGAATCGTCCCTGCAACATCATAAACAACCAATTGGAAAATTAACGATGTTTAGTGTCGCAAAAAAGTGAAAAGTTGAAAATATAAATATGATGAAAAGGTAAAAATTAAGTTACTGCAATTCACTTGGAGAACCGTGCAGTAATTCTTCAATTCAACTTGATGGATATTATTGCGAAAATAATGTATTTTAAATAGTGATATGATGAAAAATATGTGGTTAAAAAATAGGGAAAAGTTACTGATGTGATTGAACATATTATTGTATTGAAGAATGTGATTAAAAATGAGTTTTGAAAAAATGGGCGTCAAATAGGGGCTAAGATTAGAAAAAATGGAAAAATGTTAAAATAGAGAGAGAGAGGAGCATACCTTCATTTTTAGCCGTTGATCAGCATTTACTTTTCTTACTTGACATCTTATCTTCTTAGAGAAAAGGCGTGTCCGCCGCTTCTCTTTGTACCGCCACACACTAGCCTCCCTCACTTCATCTTCTCCAAATAAATCTATTTGTGCCAATCTTGTCTACACCAAAAATAACACAATGAGCAATTATTCAATGCTTTAAAAAGTTCCAATATAAGTACAACATTTTCCAATATACTCTTTGACAATTTCAATTTATTAACAAAAGATATGATTTCATACAAAAATGTCAAAAGACAAAATAGGATGTTGCCTTACTAAAAATCATAGACGACTATAAAGAACATATTCACAAACGAGTTATAGTTCTAATAAAAAATAATGTACAGATCAAAATTTATCTTTTTTTTTTTCTTTTAAAAACTCTCAAATAAAAAGTGTAATGGCAATAAACCATTAGCTGCCGTCCAAGCCAGCAAACAACAACATTATTGCTTGAAAGATTGCTCACTTGTTGACCATGCCCACTTTTTTTATTGAACCATAATTCTAACCAAAATTGACATTAATTATTAAAAAAGGAAATATAAAAACAATCACCTATGACACATGGTAAGAACATGCCATGCCCTACAAGTACATAGAAAGTCCTTTATTTTTTAGCCAAGTGACAGAACTAGGTACAAATCCCCTTAAAGATTCACAATCCTCGTGGTATGAGTTGAGAAACATACTTGAACATCATGTCCGGTGGCTTCGGAGTTCGGAGGAGTTTCGCTGGAAAATGGCGAGCCCTTATTGGACCACGCATTCAAAACGTCGTCGTAATTCAATTTTAGTGACAACCCTGCATTTGGTTTAGGCAGTATAGCCTCCTCTTTAGGTGATTTGCTAGCTGAATTGACCTTGCTTGGTTCAATGGAACTTGACTTAAACTTAGCTAATGCTGAATTCTTGGGTTCGACCGCCTTTTCGACCTTCTTTTTCTTCTTCTCGGCCAGGATTTTACCGGTTTTTGGTGTGATGTCATGCACATTGACACTAGGGAACCTCCACCAATTCCCATCATCAACATTTTTCATTGCCCTCACTTCCCTTCTCATTCCAAAGCCAAAGGCACCTCCAAATCCTAGGCCTATTGGATAACCATAACGCCAAGAACTCATTTGCCTAGTACTCAAATCACTCGAATCATCAACCGAGTTGTTTCCAGTACTTAACTTTCCCATGATACTATCAATGCCCTCTTCAATTTCTGCACCTAGTATCGATCCTGCATCGAAATCTTCTTGATAGTCATCACACATCTCCAAAGAACCACCCCCTCCCGAATTGATTTCCCCTGGACTTTGGCAGGGTTTATCAAATGCACCAATCCCTTTTGGCTCAATTGGGAAATTGGAATTTTCAAGTATCGGCGGATGCAACAAGAATCCCGAGTTTTCAACTACACCAAAAGGCATAAACAAGTCGGACGGCTCATACTGAAAACTATTGTTACAATTATTGTGTGGTTTTGTGAATTTGTAAGGCTTTGTGAGGTGTTTGGTGGAGAAAATTTTGGGATAGGCTGCAGAAAGAATGGCTGCAGCTTCATTATAAGTCTGATTAGGCCTTTTTCGAGGTGTCCGAGGTTTTCGAGTTGAGATGGCAATATGGGAATTGCTTGATTCAGTTAAAGTTGAAGATGATGAATTTGAAATCCAAGAAGAGGATGGGGATTTAATAATCTCAAGGTCTAATCTAACTCTTCCACCTCCACTTAAACAAGAAGACATTTGTAAAATACCTTAAAGAAAACCTCCAAGAATGACTGAAATTTGAACTAAAACAGGAAATGAACCATCTGCAGAAATGACTTAAAAACTGTAGAATCAAAGATTTGGGGGCCTGCAAATTTAACCCTAATTGATAAAGAAACAGCCAAACCAGAGCAAACAATTGGAAAGGAGTTGATTGGTCTGAAAAAAGAACCCTAAACCTTCAAAGTACTAGAAATTCAGTATGAAACAAACTCGATGACTAATAAAAAAAAATTGAAAACAAAAACCCAAAAATTTAGCACTGTGAATGTAAAATTATTAAAAGCTACCAGAAGGTAACAACCCTTCAAAAACCCAGAAAATCAAAGGGCCTAAAGAAACAACCTTGAAAACATCGAATCATGAAAGAAAGTACTGTATTTTCTTCCATGGAAAAACATCATAGATATCCCAGAAAAAGAAACAAGATTTATTTACCAAGAATCAGCTATCCATGTAATTTGACCAGTACAAAAAAAGCAGAGTATATTCATACAGTGCACAAAACTCAAGATTTGCTCAAATATTATATGAAATATCTCAAAATGGAAAGATAGGAATTAAAAAGGAATCCAAAGGGCTGAAGGACAGAGACTGAGAGTGGTACAGTGAGTCACGGGATGGAGGCAGATTAAAGGTTGGTATCGGCTGATGAATTATGTACATACAGCAGAGACACACAGTCTATCTCTCTCTATATCTATCAATTTATCCCTCTATATATATGTATATAGAAAGAGATTGGATGGACGGAGGGGATGATTGAAAGGGAGTGGTGGGTTTGGGCGATGAAGAAGAGAACAGAGGAAGAGACAATTCTGGGCTTCAACAGTGGACCATATTATTGGCTTTCATCAGTACAATTATGCTTACTATTTTAATGTAATTTATAAAGAGACCCCTACATTTTTTACTTAATTCTTATCATTTTAATCAATTTCCCTTTTGACTTTTGTATATGTAATCAAGGCCTCGTGGTTCTTTTCCTAATGATTTACCAATAATCAATTTAAATCATTTATAAAACATATGTATTGAGTTGGAACTTTAAAGAACGAGAAAGAAATGCTCATGAAGTAAGATGAGTACAGACTCTTTTGAAATGAACATTACATAAGAGAATAACATGACCATATGTTTGAATCTTTAGAATTAACCCTCAAGTCTACTAATTGAAACTATAGCACACAAAAGGAGTTGTAAAAGAAGGAGAAATCACATTAGTGATTTTCGATTTATAGTTGCACATCAATTGTTAATGAATGCATTACCAAATCTCTATTACATTGTGAGGTACTCTCGCATATCGACAGTTATAAAGCTAAATTTTGCTTTTCAATTTGGATTGCAAGCTAAAAATTTGAAGTGGATCATGTTTTGTCCCTCCCGAACATCCTACGGCAATTGGCATGGCGTCTATCGAGAGATATAGGTAAAAAGAGCATGTTAGCGCGTAATTTTCTCTTGATAGATTGAACCAATAACTTCCTCGTCAACTCCTCGAGGTGGCACATTTAGTTTTAATTTTACTATATGCACCATGCACCAATCTCTTTATTACATTTTGAAATAGTAATGTTATGTAGTCTCACTGAAGTTACAACCTCAATTTAGATGACGTTAAATGAAAAATTAAATTAAATGATTTATTTAATTTCACATATCATTTAATTTCACGTTAAACCAACCAAATAACATTGAAGAATGCCACAAAAAAATTTGTTGATGGAATGCCTCTTATCTCTCCACGTGGCACAAATTTGTTGGGTATTTCAGATTTTTGGGCTGACGTGGATTACCTTTTATTGTTAATTTATTTTCACAAGTACCTAGAAAAATTGAGGGTGAGTGCAATAATTTGATGGTTTTGTTGTTTTGTGCGTTGGTATTCAGTGGTATGTGGCAATCATACGTTAGGCTATTTATGTTCAATGGCTTATGATAAGAACCATCAAATTAACATTTTGGTCCAATAATCTTGAAGAGCATATGAACTATAATGAAATTAAGTTTGAAAATATTGCAAATAGCCCCAAATCTTTTACATTTGTTGCATTACATTGAGATGTATTGAGACGAGTAAACACATACAAATTAAAGTATTGTTATAGACATTACACGACTTACAACTTTCTAATTACATATTGCAAATTCCTAATACTATTAAACATTTTAATGGTTAGAACGTCATCATTAAGCTAATAAACAAATGAACACTATAATTTGAAAGTCAAGCGCTAGCTAAAGTTGAGTTATTTTACACAATAATCGAGCGAATGGGAAATATTGGTTTCTGTTGGGGTACAAGATGCTTGCTCTGAAGAGTTGGGTCACATAAAAATGTTTAGCAAGTCTTTAACGAATGCCAATTGATTATCAGATGAGAAAGTTGAAATCTTATACAACAATTTCAGTAAAATCATGTATAGTTTACATTTCGCTCTATAATGCAACCACGAAATAGCATGTGGCTTGGGTGTCTAGGTCGTGGAAATTATCCAAACGACTTTTATCCTAAAAACCAATATTGAGACCGGGGGAGAAAAGAATCAAATTCAATTAAGAGGGATGCAAATCGATTTTTTAAAATTTGAGGACCAACATGATGTAATTCAAAATATTTATCATGGTTTCATGTGCACTGGGTTTTTGTTACAAAAAAATACCAGCATCTGTGACAGTGATGTATATTTTGATATTTATATCAAGCAAAATCTAATTAAATTACAAAACAACCCCTATACTTTTCTTTTAAAGGAATAATTAATTTGACCAATTAGGGCTTTTTACCTATCATCATTTAACCTTCTCCTCGTAAAGCCTAACATGTTACATGGGGACATAATTTATTTTTGTGTTTCTGAAACACACCTTCTCACATGTAAAGTAGGTTCTTAAGTGCCTCTTGTGCGACAAAATTTTCATGAACATGTAACAATAAATGCCGATCACATTTATTTCTGCCTCTATAACCGTGTTAACCATTTTATTTCAAATTTTTAGAGAGGAATTGAATTGCGTAACGTAGTTAAATAATCAAATACTATACAAGAACATGTGAATAAAAGATAATGACATATGCATCTTTTGAACCATAAAAACAAGTAACTATGGAATTATTTATAAGCTAAAATGATGGCCACAAAAGTGTCTCATGAGGGTTGCAAATGCAACACCATAATTGGCTTACCTTATGAAATTTTTTGACTTTGGAAAAATGTGATTCATACACTTTGTCACAACTATGCTTCCACCTACCACAATAAAACTTGTGTTTTATTAGGTAAAAACTTTAGAATAATTATAATCACGTCGCAGTTTTGTTTTTGCTGCACCGTGTTCCATTTGTAATGGAATGTTTTTAGTTTTTGCTGACAATTATATTTATATTTCAACTTTTTTAATTGTCATCAATCTTTCAGTTAATTAGGTTATCTTTTCTCAATGGCGACTCGGAATATTCGATAGCATGATTTAAAAATAAGGAGTATGTATTTATTATTATTTTTGCTTGTTTAAAATCATGAGGGGTAAGTATATCTTTTTATACCCTCTTTGCAAATTTTTTGGATGGGACATGATATGCAAATTAATGAAAGATTGAAGATAATACTATAACAAAAACTTGAGGACATAAGTAAAACAATGGTCAAAGATTAAGGACCTTTGTTGTAAATAAATGTGGTGTAAAAGTAAATACCAATTTTTTGAAAATCGAATGGTGTGTTGACAAGGAGAAGGGAGTCAAGGGTCGAACCAAAGTCAAATTGGGATTGACCTAAAAATTAAATAAATTAATTTTTTTATATAGGTATCTATTGCTAAAATAAATAAATTACAATACAGATATATGCTTTGTAAATATTAATATTAAGTTAAGAGTTTTTTTCAAAATATTTATTATTTTTTAATAATTATTTCACCGCCTTACCGGAAAGTTTGGTATCTACGTCACTACAAAATAAATTTTCAGATTATACTATGTGATGTTTCTAATCCAATTAATACCGTGTGATTTGGTAAAGATTTCAAGAAATATAGTCACCCAATCATTCGTATGTCATTGACAAGTTTTTAAATATCCCTAAGATTAAGCTTCTCATTTAATGGCTCTTCAAAATCACCATAGAATTCAAAAATGCAGATTTGGGCATACCGTATCCTAGGCTATTATGTAGTGATAATCATACTCTCTTTGATTTCATCTGTATCGATCCATCAAGAAGTTGTATTTGTTGCAAAAACTTATAATAGATATTCTTTATTCCAGTTGCATAAACTTATAATTTGTGAATTTCATTTGTGTATATGTGTGTGTGTTTGTGTTTGTGTTTGTGTTTGTGTGTGTATCATCCAAAAATATGGTTTCACGGTTAAGAATATGTATACCCATATCTGCTGTTCATATGGAATGTATTTCGTGTTTTATATGCCTACCCGCAGGGGCGGACGCAGACTTTTCATGTTGGGTGGGGGGGG
>CAIGRP010127769.1:0-14376 GCA_903798385.1 Fraxinus cuspidata | reverse complement strand
GCTGCATTTTTTGTTTATTTTTTTTTTTTTATTATTCATTTTATTTCCTGTATTCTTTCGATTGGATTAGTCATATTTTCGACAATAAAAGTATCTCCGATCGAAAAACATCTCCTATTGAAAAGAACGCCAAAATATCAATCTCTCTCATAAATAGAAGTTTGGATTCAAAAAAATATAAAAAATCCCCAAATAGAGGGTAAGCCCTGCCGAAATTGAGAGATAAATTGTACCGATTATTTTAAAAAANTAAAAGTATCTCCGATCGAAAAACATCTCCTATTGAAAAGAACGCCAAAATATCAATCTCTCTCATAAATAGAAGTTTGGATTCAAAAAAATATAAAAAATCCCCAAATAGAGGGTAAGCCCTGCCGAAATTGAGAGATAAATTGTACCGATTATTTTAAAAAATAAAATCTATTATTGAGGTCAACATTAATTACTGAAGAATTAGTTAACATCCTCGTTGCAATTCATGGATCCAGTGTAATCCACAAACAATTTTGTAGAAAATGTAGAAATAAACACAACAGTTTCGCTTGGTGTACATCAAGTTTGAAATCATGGGTGACATTATATGAGTTGGCAACTTTTTGTACATTAATTTTAACAATATTCTTTTCAACGAATGATCAAATTTCCTATTCATAGGGACATGACATCCAAAATGTCAAAGCAGAATGTGCAAATAAATTAATCTTGAAAACACTAATAGAAATAATTAGCAGAAGAAAAATTGAAATTGAAGAAATATTTGAAATAAAGGAAAAACTGTGTAATAATTGCAAAATAATATTGCTAAGGAGACGAGAGAAATATATTAGCGAAATTGTAGATAAGAGTGAAATGTGGTGAAATTGATTTATCACTCGTCCCTACCTCGAATTCAACATAAAAATGAAAATTTAAAGATTTAATTGATTTACAAAAAGCAAATATGCAAATTGCTCAATCTATGACGAGTGGAGAACTCGCGAGGTTCAACTCATCCCACTTATATCTCTAACTTTTATTGAATTATCAAAAATTTATATTACAAACATACAATCTATTAGTGCCATAAACGATTTATAAAACATATGAGAAAAGTAATTTTAAGATCACTTTTAACTGTAGACTGGGTGGGACTGCCAAAGTAAGCACCTAAAAATGCTTTTAAACACACTGCATTATTAGTTTGGGCGGGGCATTATATCATACACCTTATTGGTATTGCTTTCAATGGCAGTAATTTGCGAACAGTCACTCCGATTCTCTCTCTGGTGTCCATAATGTCATTCCTAGCAATCTCGTCAATCTCCCAATCAAATTCATGCAGTAATGATCCGAGTGCAAGATGCAGCATACGGTGGGCCAAAGGAATTCCTGCACAAATCCTTCGTCCAGCGCCAAATGGAATCAATTCAAAATGCTGCCCCTTGTAGTCAATTTTTGAGCCCAAAAATCTCTCTGGCTTGAATGAAGATGGCTCATCCCAGCATTCTGAATCCCTTCCAATGGCCCACGCATTTACAAAAACTTGAGTGTTTTTGGGAATGTGATACCCCATGAAATCGGTATCTTGAGTAGCCTTTCGAGGGACTAGGAACGGAATTGGAGGATGCAATCGGAGGGTTTCTTTCACAACAGCCTGTAAGTAGGGCAAATTCTCGATGTATTTCTCTTCGAATTTGTTGTTCTTTCCAATTACCTCTGCAAGTTCATTTTTAACCTTGACCATTGTTTCGGGATGGGATAGGAGCTCGACCATCACCCATTCGATGGTGCTGCTGGTGGTTTCTGAACCTGCTAAAAACACCTCCTGCAACCAACGGAAAAGACGGTATGACATGGTAGTTTGTTTTGTACTTCATAATATGGTTTGTTCTTCACGAAAAGGAAAAATTTCCCGGATGAATTTTATAGAATGCAAATTTCTCAATCAAATTCTACCAAGTTCGTAGTAGTAAGATATGAAATGCGCTTAATTCGTTGAAATTTGGCACAGGCATACCCAGAAGCCATATTCTAATTAATTTGTTGTATCTGTTTTGCCCGGAGAATTGGCTTCAATCGATCACATAACCAGAGACAACAAATATTTGGATGTCTAAATATGGGTGAAAAATATAAGATTTTCTCTGAATCATGAAATCTTTCGAAGAATATTACCATTATGATTATATTGAGGGCATGATCTGATATTTTCTCCGGCTCATCCTTTCCATTTCCTTCAAACTGTAGCAAAACTTCCAGGAAGTCCTTTTTTTCTTTACCACCTTGCCGTTCTTTCAACCTCTCGCCAACAAATCCCCCAACAACTTTTAATGTTATTCCTTGATCACGATCCATCTTTCGTTTCAAACCTTGTGGATCGAGCCATTTGAGCCATGGGAACAAGTCAACGATGTTTGGATGGCCTGACCACTCCATTAGCCCCATCATAGCTGTGAAGAATTCTGATCCCTCTTCTGATTGTGGATCCACCAAGTCACGCGATAACATGAGGTTCCCCAGCATGTTGAATGAGGCCAAAAACACAAAGCGCGCCAAATGAATCCCCCCTGATTCTTTGGCTGAAGTGGATTCCTTTTCAATCCATTGGATCATATTATTTATGCATCTTTGCCGAATGGATACAGTTTCATTGATCCTTTTGTTGACCAACATTTCTACTGTCATTATGCGCTTCATTACACGCCAATATGGTCCATAAGGGGCTAGTGACAATGCTGCCTTATTGAAGCCCTTGGATTTCATGACTTCAGTGATAGTGCGTTCCACAAAGGTTATATCGTGGTTCTTGAAGAGCTCTGTGGCTGCCTTTGCGGTGAGCACTGCCATGGTGTTTATTGAGCCGATCCTGAACCAAACAACAGGACCATACTCTTTCCTTAGGCTGGCTATGGTTTTATGTGGCATGGCACCAAGTTGGAACATATTACCGAACACTGGCCATCCTGGGGGCCCAGGCGGCAGCTGCTTGGACTTGGATTTCATCTGCTGGCGGAGGAGGACCAGGGCTGGTGCCAAAATGACAATGCACCAAACAATAAATCTCAATACCAAATCCATGTCTGGCAAAGTCTGGTAAATTCTTGTTATTAAACCCCTCTTTGGCTGTTTCGAAGTTTCACTAGTTATAAGATAGCCTACTGGGAAAACTTTTTAATATTTATATGCTAAAATTTGATACCGTGTTAGCTAACTTTGATGTTGCTATGAAATTTGTTTATTGTCAGTCAACTTCTGCTAGCATTCTTTATTAATTAGCTGATTATGAAAAATTTGTCTGCATTTTAGAACTAAGCTGGGAATCCTACAAGAATCTATCTCCCTCTTTTTATTTATTAACAAATTTTGGACATTAGTTCTCTTACATAGTCCTTGCTCGGTGGACCCTCCCTCTTTTTCTTTATAAACAATTTTTGGACATTAGTTATCTTACATAGTCCTTGCTGGGACCCTCCCTCTTTTTATTTATTAACAATTTTTGGACATTAGTTCTCTTACATAGTCCTTCCCCAGTCGTCCATGAGCTGCCTACGATATTTATTTAATAATTGGCATCAAATATTGAGCGTATGTTTACCGGCCATTTTGGTGAATGAAACCAATTTAAAAAAGAGTGAAAAATTATTAAAAAAATAGAACCTAGTCTGACACTCTAATTCCCTATTTTCAGAATGTTACTGCATCTACTACTCTACATTTCCAATAATATCCTCATTCATCACTTCACCTAACCCCTTTATGTGGGTCTTTACGCAACAGGTGCTTATGAAATTTCTTTTTCATACTTTTCATTTTTTACTACAATTTTCTTTCATTATGTTAGACGTTGACCACAATCGGATGTTTGAATTTTCAAAATATATATTCCTCTTGGTGGAACCGTTTACGTTTTTACGTGTTCGAATTATCGAATTGCTTGTTAAGTTTTATATTACTCAAAACCGTAAACATACAGTTAACAATCCAAAACGAAAAACGTTTTTTATTTTAATGTCAAATAGTGAAACCGTAAGCATTCGTGTTGCAATATGCTAGCCTCAATATCATACTATCGTAGTTCGTGCGCCATATAATCATGCAGTTGGTCCCATGGTAAATCTTCCTCCGCCATTGCATCAACTTCTGTTGCGACTTAGTCCTACTCTGATGGGAGGTCTATTTCTACTTCGTCATCATTTTCTAGCTCTGCTCTACAAAATGCTTTGTTTGCACTATCGTTGCGCTTCAAAAAATTGTGCACGCCACAACAACAACAACAACAACTGTTTGTACAGGAAACGAGTAGTTTGACATATGATCAAGAATTTTCTATCGTTGCTTCAATACTCCAAATGACATCTCGATGACATTTTTACATCACGAGTGATAGAAATTGAACCGTTTTCGTACATCGCGAAATCTTCGCCGTTTGCCTATCAACATCGTTTGGAACTCCTAAAAATGATAACGAATATCTAGCGGTGGCTCGGCTCGGCCCATATACCCACGAGCTGAGCTCGTGCTAGTTACTTGTGGGTCGAGCTCGATTTTTTAAATTTTTTTAGCTAAACCTATTCTAAACCTTAATAAAAAATCCAAGAGCTGTTTGTTAAAAAACGAGCCAAGTAGGCTCGACTCGCCTAGGCTCGGGTTCGGGCTCGTCTTTTTGACAAGCCCGAGCCGCTCATGAACTTTTTTTCACGAGTCGACGAGCAGCTCGACTCGATTGCCACCTCTACGAATATTCGATCCTTTGTACGGCGCCATATAACTCGACTGATGTGCAAATTCAGAGTCAACGAGATAGTACTTCCCAGAAGCGGGTACGAGAAAATTAATATCCAGATTATGTATCTCGTTCACCAAAATGCGACTGTCATGCGTATTCCCTGTATACCCGGGAAGCACGAATGTGAAGCATAGGTTAAAATCGAATGCTGCGAGTACGTTCTGCATTGGAATTCCTTTTCGTCCTCTGAAATTCTCTCGCTGGTGACGCGATAAGACAGCCCTCACGTACGTACCAACAATTGCACTAATGCAGTCCTGATCACCATCAAACATTAATATACGTCACAATATCTGACAAATGTTGCATTATAACGAAGACATAATGAAACATATTGGCACAAATTCACGATATAGCTTCATCTTCGTAACCAAGAACAATGGATATTCAATAAGTTTCGTATGATGATGTCCGGCTCCATAATTGTATTGTAGGTTGGGCTTGAAAACATTTCCAGCGAATGTGACAACAACTCGAAGCACTGCTTTGAAAATGGTGGCTGATCGTCTGCAACGAATGACCAAAAAGTGTTTGCATATGTCTATATCCTTTTTGTGTCCCAGGACGCATATAAACATTCCGACCTGTTCGTAGATGTCGGTATGAGCACTGCTTTGGAGACCATACTTGTCGGAGCATGTGCGTGAAATGTGTGAACATACGTGGGTACATCCGGAACTCTTGAAAACACGTTTGTATATATGCATGCAAATTTTGTAGCATGAACAGATGGTCGCTTTGTACATAAGGAAATTGAAATCTTGGTTCGTTTGAACGACGCAAATAGTCACGAACCATTTGTTCGAAAATGCGACAATATCCAAGCCACATTTCAATGTCCTCTTCGAGTTGTTGCATAACAACCTCATCGTCTGAAGTATCCGACATATCAGAGTTTGGTTGAAGGTTGCAGTGCCGAAAACGATATTGTGAAATGTGTGCTTTCGAGAATGCAGAAGGAAAGTATTACTTTAGTGATCGACAAAACTTGATTGTGGAGGGGGCTGCAAAGGTGTCTTTGGTGTCGAATAACTTGATTTTAATGAATTGTTCTGCGACCTACACTTGTATATATATTGGCCAGTAATAGTGTTGTTCCCTCCATGAAATGACAATTATAGGTAATCAATCCTTTTGTTAGATTATTTGCATGACAATTGATTTTATATTATGAAAAGGTGATAGATATGTCCCATGCCCAAGTACTAGAGTGAGATAAGGGCGAAAGCCATAACATACACAAACATTATGTAAAAAGATTTTGTGGCACGAGTACATATAAAAACCAACAGCATAGGTTTTGCACAGTCTGACACAAAATTCTTAATAGAACAGTTGGAAAAGATCCAAAAACCACACAACAATTGCAAACAAACGACACAAGACCAAAACAACTGACCAACCTAGCAAATGTAAATATTCAACCGTTCAGATAATCAATTACCCATCAAAAGGAAGAGGACTTGATGAACCGACTTTACTTTCCTTGTAGTCATCATATGACTACTTTAACCAACACATTTTCGTCCCCTCGTCTTTTGCAGCCTTCCATATGTCTTTGTTTCCACGAATGTCGATGAACGATAAGACTAACATGAAAAGATCGCTAGTCCTATCAACAAGTCCAGTAGCATCGATCTCCGCGATGCAGTCCTCGAACGAAAGATCGTTTGAACTACTTCTCTGAGTAAACGACTGTAGTTTTGCGAACATGTTAGCCATTCGATCCTCTAGAGTCGAGATCACATGTGCTCCGTATTTTTTTTGCCCTTTTCCGAACGGGATGTGGACTTACGTTTGTTGTCACTACGCTTGCTTGATCGTGACTTAGATGCAGTTGAATGGCCAATTTCCTGTTCATCACTGGACGAATTGCTTTTAAGAAGTACTGGCAATCGATCAACTACTTGGTCGCTAGCATTATTGTCGTGCATGCCGAATCCACGTCGTGACAACATGGTCAGGGTGAAGACATACTTGCTAGAATCGAAGGTGTCACCAAACAGACGACTGTACTAATCGAAAATTTCTCCCACGTCCTTATTTCTAAACCTCTCATACTTGGGGTTCTGCTGCGTAATAGAAACAGCAAGAACCATTATTCATGTAGGTATTGGAAAAGCACAACATTTACCATGTCGTGCACACAAACGAGTGCACGATACAATACAATCCATGCTGCTTTCAGTTGTCCAATAAAACAAAAACAATAAAATGGTAGACTCAAAACCAAATCAGCATACATATGACCTCTCAGACATGCTACCATTTACTGTCAAAGAAATGCAGTTTTCAGGTACGAGGTTAAACCGACATTGTATACGATTGAACAATTTCCATTTTGGTGCTCGTTGCAGGATGTATACAGATCGGGCAAAAAGTACACACACTATAGAAACATGACATTTGCAGTTTTCAGGTACGAGGTTAAACCGACATTGTATACGATTGAACAATTTCCATTTTGGTGCTCGTTGCAGGATGTATACAGATCGGGCAAAAAGTACACACACTATAGAAACATGACATTTGCAGTTTTCAGGTACGAGGTTAAACCGACATTGTATACGATTGAACAATTTCCATTTTGGTGCTCGTTGCAGGATGTATACAGATCGGGCAAAAAGTACACACACTATAGAAACATGACATTTGCAGTTTTCAGGTACGAGGTTAAACCGACATTGTATACGATTGAACAATTTCCATTTTGGTGCTCGTTGCAGGATGTATACAGATCGGGCAAAAAGTACACACACTATAGAAACATGACATTTGCAGTTTTCAGGTACGAGGTTAAACCGACATTGTATACGATTGAACAATTTCCATTTTGGTGCTCGTTGCAGGATGTATACAGATCGGGCAAAAAGTACACACACTATAGAAACATGACATTTGCAGTTTTCAGGTACGAGGTTAAACCGACATTGTATACGATTGAACAATTTCCATTTTGGTGCTCGTTGCAGGATGTATACAGATCGGGCAAAAAGTACACACACTATAGAAACATGACATTTGAACTAGCAGTTCTATTGGCCTAAATTTACAAATTAGTTTATGGACAACAATTATTTTGATGACAGACGATGGGTGCAGAGATACATTTATTTTGGTTCAACAGAACATGCTACATAAGGCAAATCGACGAGTAAAGCGAATGTGCAGACATGCAAAGAAAAAATTCATAACGCGAATGAATCTTTGTTTACATTGATTTTACAATCCCACAACTCGTCATCAGCCTCCACGAGATTTCCTGCAGTTCGGTCGTACTCCACGCCTGTGCAACGCAGTAATTCGAACAACAACTTGTGATCGAGCCACATTTGCTGCAAGTGATTTCTCAGTTGGGAGATTGCCTAATTCTTGTTTGTCTTTTGGTTGAAAAGTAATAGAATGCAGTCCCAGCTAGGCTTTGTGAAGCACTTGCTGTGACGATGACCTTCCGCGACAGCTAATTCACATGCAGCCATGAAAATTTGATGCTCCTTTACTACCCATTTCACCATTTTACGTACCGGCTGCTCCGATTGCGAATCCACGGAGTCTTCTCCTAGATGTTGAGATAGGGCGACGGTTGTATAGCTCTGCAACAGTGAAAGCATGACAGATGATTACAGACAAAAGAGGTTGAAACAATAATTGCACATAGACACTGCAAAAAAACGTAGTAGTTACCATGTGATGAGGATAGTTCCACTGATGCACGGGGAAGCTGTCCATTTCGATGAAATCGACGGGTGCGTACTTCGGTGGAGCATCTGTACACGAATGAATAAATTTGTAGTTAATAACTCAGTCGAAAATGTATGAGAGAACTAGCAAGAACATATGGAATGCAAGGGAAACCGAGAAAACAATGGAATGGACACTTTAAATTAGCCGGAGATAGACTTTCCTTTCAAAACGTCTTCTTCATCGGAATCAAGTAATATTTACGGCGGAGCTCTAAAATTCAAGAAATGCGAACGTTTTTTGCAGCACCTTATCATTAGTGTGTATATATGTGTTGTATTTTACTGTCTCCATCCATGAGCGGATCAAAGATCCAATAATTTCTGACTGAGAAGAGAGAGAAGCATGGATTGAAGATTTGATGTGGTTGGTGGGGTTGAATAGCGGTTAGATGAAGTGATAGTGAGGGTTGAAAATGGAAATAGGTGGAGTAAATGTTTGAAAGTGGAAATCCCGCTGTTAGACACCTAGCCATTTTTTTTAATATAATTTTTCACTGTTCTTTAATTTGTTTTCGTTAACCAAAATGGCCGGCAAATAGACGCTAAATTTTATGCTATGTGAATAGACCGCATGCAATTATTCGTTTAAATTCGCAATGTGTCCTGTCTTCATTAATATTTAACTTTCCCATGTATTGGATGTCATTTGCATTATTCCGCCAGCTTGTTAACTCTTGAATACGAATCTTTCAAGGGAATATGTCAATATGTGAAATAAAGTGGTGAAAAACTCGCATGAATTTTTTAACTGTACTTAAAAGTCAAGAGCATCTTTTGGAACTCTGTCATCATTAAAATTGAGCGCGTTTTTGGTCCATTTTTAGCTAATTTTGCTGCTTCGTGAACAGTGCAATATAATTAGCCCAGGAGTCAAGTCCGTCTCTAGTCTATGAGCAAGTAAAAGACGACATGAAGCTATTTTTCCATTAGTAACCAAGCCGAAGGAGCTCTCAGAAATCGATTTGAGTACCCTGTAAAAAAAGGTAGATGGATAAACAAGACAAGGACACTCGATCTTCAATGCTACCTTGTCGAGAAGTCGTGGAACGTCTTAGATAT
Source organism: Fraxinus cuspidata (assembly GCA_903798385.1). Taxonomy (NCBI): domain Eukaryota; kingdom Viridiplantae; phylum Streptophyta; class Magnoliopsida; order Lamiales; family Oleaceae; genus Fraxinus; species Fraxinus cuspidata. Next base: position 4,809 of record CAIGRP010127769.1, on the reverse strand, counting down.
TTACCTACACTTGTAAGTCCTTGAGCAGATTTTACGTGCACTCGAACTCCACCTTCGTCAAACCAGACACGTATTGTTATGAACCAATCCGATATCAAAAATGTTTTTATATCACTTGTTGAGAAACTACCAAATAATTAAAGACGAAAAATATGGACAATATGAAATTTAATTGATCACACAATCAAGAAAATTGTGAAAGATGAAAATTTATTATACCAAGAAACAATCAATTATCTTACAAGATTTTGATCCTCTCAATCTAATATAAGCAATTCTCTCTTGTTTATAATGTATATATAATGATCTAATTGTTATAATCTCTATTGAATCTTGTCTTTTCACCCAAGTGTCTATACATTGTGGAGTATTTATAGAGGCAAAATCTCGAAGTTGTGGAGTTCAAGATGAAGAAGAAGTCCCAAAATTAAGATAAAACAAGAAAATCGCGAAAAACTTGCTACCGGGCGTCACAGGGCCGGACCCGGCGTCGCAGCGTCCGGTCTACTGCCCAAGAAGGGGGCGCCGACACTGCGGGGGCGGCTTGCTGTAACCTTTTTTTTTCTTTTCTTTTCATCCCAAGGTATTTTACTCAATTTCCAGGTCCTTAATTTAATCAAACTTCCAAAACACTATGAAATTTGATTCATAATCAAATCGTACTTTCAAATCAAGATTAAACAAGCTTCCTTCATCCAATAAACTTCTAAATCACATAGAATTGTTGTCACAAATTTAACCTATATTCTAATATTTTAACTAAGATGCCGTGGTAGTAAAGGGAATCTGGAATATTTGGACGGCCAGCCGAATGATTCCCTTCACTTCATTCTGTGAGCTCTTTCGATTCTGAATTCATAAAATAACGGGACGAAGTCTTATTCCCAAGCATGTTAAACAAAGGTATAAACTACCTTGGTCAAGTTCGTCAGTCTCAATAAAAAATAAAAAATAAAAAATAAACTATTTCTAGTGACTGGCTATAATTTAATGATGCATTGACTGAAGTTTGTGTTGATATGAAAATTTAATGTTTATTTCGTGTTGATCACCTAGCTTCTATTTTATCACTCAACTTTCATTTTTGTTTCAATTTGATCATGATGCTTATATTTTTATTTCAATTTGATTGTTTTGTTTATAACTGTTGACTTGCATTAAAATAGGCAATCTATTTTTATGTACGAGTTATTTTTCACCATGAAAGACTTACTCTTTTTAAAACAAAAGAATTGTAATTATTAGCATAAAAAATAGAAAAGTTGTGTTGCGAAAAATATAAGTTGGGTAACGAATTGAATTGGACAAGTTACGAATTTGATCGAGTAAATGGACAAATTGAAACAAATATATATACGTTGTGTGATCACATTAAAACAATTTGAAGTTGGATGACCAACATAAAACCTACCTGTAAGTTTGATGACCTCCCGTGAAATTTCCCGGCCAATATGTGTTTTGGCTGTACATTAGTAACAAATAAAGGGAACCAACTTGGAATCATTTTTTGTATCCATTCGAAGATATGATTTATATGCTGACTTCAATAACCAGGAAAATTAGGGCGAATTTGATTTGTTATTTTCAAACGGTTTTTAATTTCATAAATACCTCGTTTGATGTAATTTGCATTACACCACTTTTTTGTTGCCTTTTCAATACGAACATTTTAGAAAGTTTATCATTTTCTCGCTAGAAAATCTCAATCTCCATCCATTATCACAAAATCTTTTTGGTCAAATCTGTAATTTCACTGTGCCATGCTGTCGACTCGTGCATCTAGATGTCATATTGAATTTATATTCTTTTTTGTTTTCTTATTATTTTCAGAATTTTTTTTTTTTTAAATGATTTATGTCCGTTACCTTTGCCCAATCCAAAACAATTTGTGTTGGGCCTCATATTTACCTGTACAGGCCAAGCTGATGTTAAAAGACCTGCATTTCTCCGCACAGACCAGATAGACAGAAAAATGCGTCCCCTATCTGGCCCATAGGCAGCCCACTTAGATATCGAAATGTGCAAAGTCTAGCCAAATTTTGTTTGCTTATTTCACGAGTTCCAGTATTTCATTCATCTACAAAGGTGATGATCACCCCCTCACCAATTTATGGACCTCACTGTCACATTATTCAATGAAGTTGATAAAAAAATACTTCTACGAATTTCCATTTCTGTGCAAAGATCACTGATCCGAGAATAAGAGTCGGCAATTGTTTACAATCCAACATTCGAGTAAATTGTTGAAATATATGAACGAGAATACAGGGTGTAAAAGAGACAAGAAGACAGAGTTTTGGATGTTTAGAATTGCGTGCCTTTTATTTGAACTATGCATGAGTATTTATAAAAAATTTAGGTTAAATTAGGTTAAAAATGTTCCATACCTAATTAACATGTATCGTGGTTATTGATTGAGCAATATCAACAAAATTACAATATTGGTAGTTGTTCTTCTAGATCTTCTCCAGATCAGCCATGATTCTTGGTTAGTATTTAGGGGTTGGATACTGTTGTCTCCTTACAAGACAAACTTTTTCGTCCCACATTAGTACCTGAGAGTGGTTTATTAAATTTCGAGGAAACGAAATGAAATCCCGGTAATCATATAAAAAATGAGATATGTCCAATCTTACATTATTTTGCGCTATCATTGAATTATGAATTTTGATTTACCATTTACATGTTTTGATTTGTGACTTGGGAATCAGGATAAGTGGGGAAAAAAAAAATCAGCTGTGTACTCTGTTTTTTAATCAACAAAATGGAAAATAACTGGTTGAATGACAATTTGGTGGTTTACATAAAGAAAGAGGTTTCTTTGGAAAAATTGAGAATGATGGAATATTACAACATTTTCAAAATATGTGGCCTCATATAATGCAGTTGTCTAAAAATTTATTGAGTAAGATTGTATCGTATTGGTGATTTGTGATTTATATAGATATTGACGGGTGATTTATAGATTTAGTAATGTAATTCGATTGATAATTTTGTTATATTATTCTTCTTGTAGTCATCTCTCTTTTCCTCTATCTCGTATTTCGTAAATGTTCTCGCTATTGCGGTCGTTGACGGTTGACAGTTGATGGTCGACGACAGGTGAGTTCATTTCCTGGATTCACCTCTGGATGGTATAGATTAATGAAGTCAATTACAGCTAGCATTTATGGCTGCTTCTTGGTATTTGGCATATATGTGGGTTCGTGAGATCAATCTGGTGTCAAGGTTTTTCTCCACAGAATAACCCTAACTTTTAATGAGAATTGACACAAGTTCAAGCACATTTGGTAGAGTTGAGGATTGATCTTGGACTTATGCCTTAATGTAAATATGGAGGCGCCGAAGATGGGGAAGGAGGGTGGGCGAAGAGGTCGAAATGGCTAAGATATGATTTTTCCATGGTCGTAATGGAGGTGGAATCCAAGGTGAACCTCAGGGCAAAAGCTCCGAATTTGATCTCATTAGCTACAACTTAATTATCAAATTCGCCAAAAAGTTCAAAACCATGTTCAACGTAATTTGTACCACACTAGTCCATTTAAATTGTATCTTTGACACGCTCTTTCACATGAAAGATCAAATTCATTTTTTTTATTAGATGTCAAACACGTGCACAATCTTGAAAAACGAGTGACGATAAGACCTGAACTTGCATGACTTTGTTATCATCTTAATTAGTATCTCAAACTTAAATTTAAGTATTAATTTAAATTTTATCTTCAACAATTTATCGATTCATGAGATATTACTGATGGAAAGTAAATCATAACCTCAAATTATGTTATTCAAGATCTAGAGTTTGCGATAGAAGTTATCCCGCATGTCTTTAACCTATTTTTCGTCGATATCCCACGATGATGAATCTTTTGCTTATAAAGTTACAGCTTACTTTTGAGTTGATTAACAGTACTTATAATCACATGATCCATGTTTCCTTCACAAACTTCTAAATGATTAGATGTCCAATATTTTGAAAACAAAAGCAAATGGTCTTTTACCCAGATGTCACATGAACTTTTGAAATTTCGGATAATGACGCACTGTATATATTAATTCATTTCATTTTTTTTATTAACTACCTGTATTATTTCAGAATGGACGGTCTGTATCATTTAAAGCTGGTTTTCAATAAGATTTTCGCATGGAGACCTAATTTACATTTATATATATACTAGTTTTTTGTCCGTACATTGTACGGGTTGTAGTATTTTGAAGGTATTGTTAGCATAATGTGAAACTTTGTAAATATTTTCGTAAATAATCATAATAAAAATAAATAAATAAATAATATATATCTCAAAATGTTAATATGGAGACACATCGTGTCTCCATGATATGGAGACAGACACCGTGCCTTCGTGATTCCATGGAGACATGGAGCATGAAATCACGGAGACACTGTCGTGTCTCCGTGAAATGTGTCTCCGTTTTTTTACGGAGACACGGGATTTTTTTTTTGTATACAATACTATCAATAACATTTTTTTCAACTAAAATTATAGTTACTACATACATTTATTTTTTATTTTTTTCTTCTTACTGTCTCCGTACTTTTACAGAGACACGGACCGTGTCTCCGTTTTTTTACGGAGAGACCCGTTTCTCCGTGCTTTTACGGTGACACGGAAACCCCGTGTCTCCGTAACGCGCACGGAGGTACCCGTGTCTCCGTGCCTTCACGGAGACACATAATATTTTCTTTCTTTCTTTGTCTTGAAAATAAGAATTGTTAATATACTTCTTAATTAAAAAAAAATATCAAACATCATTAACCATTTTACAAATTTAAAATCCTACTCCAGAAAA
>CAIGRP010127767.1:0-24564 GCA_903798385.1 Fraxinus cuspidata | reverse complement strand
CCCCCCCCCCCCCCCCCCCAACTTTTTGCAAATTGCAGGAGAAATTCAGATACCATAAGCACAAACGATTGCAAATATAAGAAAGCAGAACGGAGTTAAAAGTGAAAATTGACAATTTCTCATTCCCTATAACTGATCACCATCAGAACGGAGTTAAAAGTGAAAATTGACAATTTCTCATTCCCTATAACTGATCACCATCCATACAACCTTGCACAGTGCTTTCCCGATTCTTTGTTGTACTCAAAGCAAGAAACAACGTTTTTATCATCTACAACATTTTGCTAATAGAATTTAAACAATTGAAAAAGAAGTCAACAGGGCTTCCAATAACCCAAACTCACATGGCAGCAAATTTCTATAAATACAGACAAGAAGTAGAAAAGCTCAAAACTCTATAACCAGGAAAGGTAAACAAAATAAAAAAATAGAAGAGCGTTGCAAAAGTTAGTCTGCTAATTCTGAAATTCAATCCATGAAACATACAAAAAAGTCAAAATTGAGTTGAAATCACCAGAAATATAGCTGAATTACAAGTGATCAGGTATTTCACTGCCACAATTCAAATATCAAGGAATTTTAAAAGTTCATTATATGCGTTATTACATCAGCTGAAACAAAATTGCAATTGCCACAAGGACGAAGAAAATGGGAGTTTTCGTTTCACCTCTTTGATCGAAATGCGCGATGTGAAGAAATTAAAAATGAGGGAGATGAGCGAACAGTATGTGATTCTGGAAGGATTTGAATTAGGGTTGTCGATGGAAGCGACACACGGCGGCCACCGGTTTGTCCAACGTAATCGTCGTCTTGACCACACGCGTTCACACCATGGATTAAATGAAAATGCATTAGACGGCTTTATTATATTGACTGGACTCCTAATTTTTCTCGTCCGTAGCATTCAAAAGTGATTACAAATCCCAATTTATTTGATGATGTGCAATCGAGTCCTTACATGACCGAAGGTTAACATGAAAGGAAGAAAAAAATAAAAAATTCTTTAAAAGACTTTGCTTCCCATTTTTATAGTAAGAACGTATTTTGAAATAGTGGATTGACATGGAATGTGTGATTAAAAATTTTGAATTTAGAGATAATATTATTTTATTAAAAAATGTGTGATTGAAAAGAAGAAGAAAAAAAATGAATTTTAAGAAAAATTGGTATCAAATAAGGGCTAAATATGAAAAGAATAAGCTAATAAAAACATAATGAATTAAGTCACTTTACCAGAAATTATTATTCACCTATTTGATGCCGATAGCAGATGATGGGATGCAAAAATTGAATATTTTTAAAACAATTCAATAACAGAATGTCATATGGCAATCTGTCAAGAAAGATGACAGTTTTTTTTCCGACAACTTAGCATGATTGAAAAAAATAAGTAAATAAATATACTTGTTGCTAGTTGGGAAAAAAAAAAGTCTTCTCCATTTATCTCACCCCCCCCCCCCCCCCCCCATTGTACTCCCTATGTCAACAACCAATGCACCCAAATCCACCCCCTCCAGTGTCCTCATTTCCGTTGCCACCAAGTTTATAATCGCCACCACCTCTAGCTCTATTTCCCATTACTAAAACCCTTTTGCCCACTAGTTAGGGTGGAAAGTGGGGCGAACCGCTCACTGGCCTGATTGGCCTCACTGACGAGCAAGCTCGTTCTTGGCGCACTTAATTAAAAGCAGTGGAGCCCAGCATGCATGGTTGAAAAGTAATGCATGCTTCTAATCATTGGAAATAAAAAAATTAAATATTTCAAAAAAAAAAAATTCAAATTTTTGCCTATAAACGGGCATGCTTCGGGGAAGTAATTATACCATAGTTTCACACTTCAAAATGTTTTCATCATTACTTCATTCATCATCTCTCATGTTTTACTTTTAGCCTCTGTTTGCCTTTCATTAAAAATGGTTTTTTTTTTTTTTNAATGTATGAAAAATGTTTTGAATTTACGTACAAAAATTTTTATTGTGTAAATATATGACAAAAAATGAGTTTGAAAAAATAAAAATAACTTTTATTTAATAAAAGACAAACGGAGACTTAATAATAAGATTTCATGTTCATGTGTTGAGAAATGTCGGTGCGCGATAGGCAATCACAATGCGAGCATATAATAGAAGGTTAGTCCTTAATTTATTGTGACCGCTACAAGTTATCTTCTCATGAATGCTCACTGCAACGAGTTTGCATGTGTTGCACGTCTAGCTCTGATACAAAAATTATATAATACAAAGGAGGTTGAAACGAGATCTCACAAACTCACACTCATTGAATAAAAAGATACATTATGAAAGTATATAGTTGGGTGAGGTCTATGTATCCTTTAGCCCAAGGACGCTATTCATGGACTCCAAACTACAAACACTTGTACAATACGTTTAACAAATTAAGGTATAAAATATAGTACACACAGGCAAAGTACATATGTACTTTGCTTTTATTCTCCATAAGGTAAATGTGTCGCATCTGGGCAAGGAAAATACAACTATAATCACGTCTTACTTCTTTCCTCTAAATATTCCAAGCCTCTTCTGCAATCTCTGTTTTTATTATAAATAAAAATCAAGAAAATAGTGTAAATCAAACTGATACATGATAAGAAATAATCTATAATCGAGTAAAAAGTATGCCTGCAAATCTATTGTAAATGGCACGTGCTTAGGGCAAAGCCTGTGTTTTGCAGTCATTTTCTAAAACTCATTTTTCTTCGAACTTATTTTCAACTACATATTTTATGGATCCACAACTTTTATCAACTTTACAATCACACGTTTCATCCACATTTAGTAAAATCTACTAAAAATCTGATTTTTAGCTAAACTAAACATAGGCTTATTTGTTTCAAAATCATATATCTTAGACAAACACCTTTTTATCTTATTTTTAGTATGTAATGTAAAATATACTAGGTTTAATTTTCTCCACCTTGGCGGACCATATGTTACAAATGATTATGCCAAAAATCTAGGCACCAGCATAATGGAGTTTTAGTATAATTTGATAAATGTTACTGGAAATAATTGTCACCTGCAATCTGGAGTCTGTAGCATCAACATGTTGGTCCAGATTCTGAACAGATGACATCAAACAAACTTGAACTTCAACATTATAGTTCATTGCAGTTCATAAACTGCACAATGTTTACTTTCAGGAGATACGAAAGCAGATGTGTAAAAAAATATTAACCCAAAACTCACAATATCTCTTGTACAGATCAAGTTCCTCGTTGACTGCCAATTTCTCAATGCCCTCATCTTGATCTGCTCAGAATAAATACAGGTAAACTTTCATAACTAAAGTTGAAGATCAAGGCCAGTGATAATTGAGAAAAGAGAGGAAATAAAGTTTAAGATGAAAGATGCAGCCACTAGCCTTTTACTGTTTGTCTTTGAAGACCAACGCTGCCACAGTTGTCATAGTAGTTTGTTCCGCTCATGGCATCAGCGGGCTTGATTTCTGGCCGAAGTGAATTGTCCCTATTCTCAGAGTTTGACATGTTCAATGTGGAAGCCATCTGGTTTACTTTTGATCTTAAATTTGCAACCATGTCCTCGGGACGATTCATTTCTTTCTCTGTCCTGCGTCCAATAAGGAGGATGTCAACAAGAAGAATATAAAGAGGTAATGTTACAGTACCATGGAATCGTCATAAAAACAAAGGACCAAGTGTCAGGTTCACAAAGTCACTTGCCAATTGATAAAGCGTATTGGATGCAGAAGTTTCTTTCTTCTTCTTTAATTGTTTTTCCCTTTCAATTTGCAGAAAACAATCATTATGTACTCACATTCATTGTAACACTAGATACATAACATATCAAGAAGATCATACTAGATAAAACATGAAAAATGAATAAGGAAAGGTTTTCAAGTGTATACTTGTGAGCTATCAACTCAAAGTATATTGATACCTATATTACAATACAAACTTGTGCAAAAGGAGAATGCTCTAAAAAGTAACGATGAACGGAATTTCAACTCTTAAATACACAAGTCAGATAGTAATCAACTAAAAAACAATGAGAACCTTAAGAATCACTCCAGCACAAAACTAATTAAGTCCACACGGTCTCAATTATAGATTTTCTTGGTCATCATTAAATGTCTTAATATAAAAGAATAAATATAGCATGTTCAATGAAAGCTCAGAGAAGAAAGTAAAGAGTCAAATAGATAGAGGCAAGGTGGAGAGAGGGGAAGCAGAGGGAACCATACTTAGAATATGCTCTGGCAATACGAAACAGTGAAGAAGATGGATTACATAGCTACATGATCATTACAATCTAATATAACAAGTTAATGTGAATTTTTATTCAAGAGGCTGTTCAATTAGAATAACTTACAGAGGCTGCTTTGTCGGAAGATTAGACAAAAAAGCCAGCAGGTTATCCAGTCTAGTTCCAAGTATGGTAATTTTACTCCGTATGTCAGAAGAATGTTGCTGTGCTTCCGGCCTTGTTGCGGGAAATGAACTCCTTTCAGATATCATTTTACAGATATCATCAGCTAGTTTAACTTCTTCATTGTACTCCCTCACCCACGGGTCTCCGGAATCCGCCATTCGTCTGACAAATATGATTACGTTTTCAAAAATCGAGTCACCTTTATCAGGTAATAAATATAGTTTATTACTAAAAGAGCAACTAAAGAAAATAATCGAATTAATAACCGACTGGAAATTGCATTTTTTATTCAAATCAACACATGATATCACTATCAAACACAGAGACATTATTAAGTGCATGTTTGACTTTTATAATTTGCCACGTATCAAAAACTCTTCCTTACTTTTTAACCACGTATTATCCTAAAAATACAATTCAAAACTCTTTTTTTCCCCAATTAATGAGAATCAAGCAGGCTCTAAGGTCCCCGTAACTATCACAATATTCATAACACAAGCAGAAAGGCATCAACGCCCAATTTTGCAATTTACAGAAGAAATTTATATATTGTAAACACAAACGATTGCAAACAAGAGAAGCAAAATGGAATTAAAAATGAAAACTGAATTTCACACTAACAGTATTAAAGCACCTTTTACACAAGCTTTACCCACTGCTTCCACCATTATCAAAAGGACTGAAAGCAATAAACAAACTTTCTGATCATCTACGATTTTCTACAAATGGAAATAAAACAATTGAAAACAAAGTTTACGTTTGGTTTGCTATTTGCGAGCTGTTTTCAGTTCAACAGAACACTAAAATCGTGTTTTGTTCGACATTTCTAAAAATCCATTTTCGAAAACAATGATAAAATTTTCAGTGAAAATTCTGAAAACACTCCAAACATGAAAAACAAGCATTTGAATAAATAACCCAAAAATTTTATTCAAACAATATTAAAATTGAAGAAAAACATACAATCTGATCAAGTAATTCTGAGATTCAAATTAGAGAACATACAGGAAAACCAAAAATTGAGTTGTAATTACCAAAAACAAATCTGAACTACATGTGATCGTATATTTAACTTTCATAATTAAATTACATAAGCTGAAATAAGTTGTAATTGCCTCAAAGGTATGAAAAATGAGGAACTTTTGTTGTACCTTTTTGATCGGAATGCTGAACTGATCAACTGAATAAATTCAACGATGAGAGAGGCATGAGCGAATAGTGGGTGATTTTAAAAGTGGGGTTTTCGACGGAGGCGACACACGGCGGCCACCGGTTTGTCCAGCCTTACTGTCACAAGTGGCGTTCGGACCTTAAATCAAATATATGACCCTCTCTTGGACGGTTTCGCCGTTCCTTCCGAATGGGATTTTGGAAAGTAATGCTACGAGATACAATATTAAGTCTAGCCGTAACATTACCCTAGCCGAGTTGGTGGAGCAGGTGAACGCAGAGATCGAAGGTCACGAGTTCGAATCCCCTGTCAGTTGAGTCCGTCACACCTGACTTGCCTTATGCGATTTATCTCTCATGTGTGGTTTGCGGGCTATTACACATGGAGCGATGTTTACCCAGTGCGCACTCACGAGTAGCACGTTCCTACGTAAAAAAAAAAAATGTAGTCATAACATTCACGTGACAGTTTGTTATTTGATGTATTAATGTGATAATTTTTTATTTTTTCGTATATTAAATAACAATTTGTCATGTATATACCACGTAGGGTAACTAATAACATTATTCATTTAAAAAAGGTTTAGATATTTGTAAATAAAAAGTGTAAATAATAGATTACATAATATGATATCGAAGGAAAATATTGAATGAAACCATAGCGTGAGATTATGTCACTATAGCATGATTCTTAAAGAATTAAAGTTGAAGAAATCTAAGCTCATTTACCTAATCGAAGACTTTTTATTTTAAAAAATCAATATCAAATATTAAGTTTAATTATATATTTAGCCCCTGTTTTATCCACATTCTAATTCTCATTCTTATTATTCTACTTATTTTCAAATACATGTTTTTCAATAAAGTAATATTTTACATCATATTAATAACTTTTTTTTCAACCACGTATTCACTATCACATCATCAAATAAAAATGCATTCTTTCCATTTTAATATGCATAAAACATGTTAATTTATTCATTATTATTTCCAAAAGGACAGTGGACCGAGTTGACTAAGCTCGTGTCCAAATTCTAGGCTCGGCTGGGCTCGATTCTTTGACTGTGAGCCTCGTGGGCAAAGTGGAGCCATCTACGAACCAATTCATTTTTATCTTTTTCAAGACATTGACAAAATAAGCCCAAAACAAGCACTTTATATAAAAAAAAAAAACCAATAGAATATGCTTAAAAATGAACCAATCCACGAGCACAATACAATTAACCTCGTGGAAAAATTTGAGCTTTGCTCTGCCATTGTTCGTCTCAAAATGAGTATGGGTTAAATCCTGCCCGAAATGACGAGCAGCTTCACCTATTTATCACCCCTATTATGTATATAACATGATAAATTCGATAGCTTATATTTTTATTCAAACAAGCACTTGCAATCGTTTTTCAACTATGAGCAAGCTTGTGAGACTATTCTTTGTCGTGGACAAAGTAAAAATATTTTGTTCAAAACTATAGTCTATAAGGTAGTTTATTAAATTTTAAGATTATTACGTATAAGCATGTATAATAACAAAAGGTGAATTCACCGTGCTAGCATTTTTCTATGAAAACTTGATGCAACAACAAATTTAAAGCAACGAATCAATCCAATATGGTATAATGGTAAAGAGAGTTACCAAATACGTACAAATGATTGACAAAGTTCAAAAGCAAATAACAAGTTTGAGCTTTTACGATGGTAAAAGTCATTGTGGTTATTCTTATCGTTTTGTTGGACCTCTTGTCTTTTTTGGTTCGGTAGTTTAAGTACTAAACTACACATAAGCTCGAGCTCATTTGAAAGCCAAGTGCAGCATTTTCTTGCGAGGGAGAAAAAACATTTATAATTTAAACGCTTGTCAAGAAGGCCAAGTATTTGTTTGTGATAGTTTAAGTAATAGTTAAAAATTTAAATCAAAGTCAACAATTAATTTTAATTACTCATTTCATCAATTTTTATCAAAATTTTCTAAAATTTTTTATCAAATACTTGGTCAAAAAACCCCTAAAAGACAAGTAGCTGGAATTATTTGCTCAGAATAATGGATTTTACCAGCAATGAACAAGAATAATAACTATAGTTTGGCATCCAAAACACCTTCCTTAGATATCATTTTTCCTTCTTAGTTTTTATCCAGAATACCCGATTGTTAGTTTGAATTAAGCATTGAATGATTCAATAAAGTAATTTTTTGAGATTTTTCTTGAATCAGTTTTGATTATTTGGCGTTCAGTCTCCAATCAAGTGGTTCGAGATTTCACAACTTTTGTAGAATTAATAAGTTCTTAATTGTGTTATTCATTTCTCATGCACCACATTCTTCAATTTATTTTTTCAAGAACCTTACTTGTCTACTCATTATTGGGGTGTGAAGTGGGTCTTGGCTCGTATCTGAGGCGAACTGAGGGCACGAGTTGAACAAAGATGACTCATCATCAACTCATAATCTGTGAGTGAAAACACAATTGTTTATTTTAAAACATTGTGAAGCCACAAGCAAAAATTATTGAAACGAGTCAACTCGATCCACACGTGACTACGAGCTAGCTTGCATGGTGGGTCAAGTAGAGTCCAATGATAGTCAAGTCAAGTCGAGCGACTCGACTTATTTAATATATCTACCTTTTTATGGCTTTGTACTCCGTTTTCATACAAAAATTGAACATCGAATTGAGCAGCCGATCTAATAAATAAAGAAGGGTGCTAGATGAATTAGAAGAGAAGACTCCTTTAACGAAATCTCGGTGGCTCGTATTGGGAAAAAGAAGAAAGCAATAAAAAATTCGTTGAGTCAACTCGATTTATTTAACATTCCTCCCTATGCCTTCATGCCCCTTCTTGATACAAAATTTTAAACGTCGAATTGAGCAAGCAAGCAAATAAATATAGAAGCGCGATAGATGAATTAGAAGAGAGAACTCTTTTAACGAAATTTTAGTAGGCTCACGATTAGGGGGAAAAAAAAAAAGCAATAAAAAGTTAAAAAAGAGCGAGTCCTTATAATTATATTATTATTAAATTGAATAATGCCGTTCGAACGGGAGTGAACGCAATTGGCGAATGATTCACCCAATCACTTCCCACACGTTTCTTCCATTTCTTGAACTCCACTCAAAAGGAGAAGAAAATCCAAGAATTTATTGTCCATCCCACATCCGTTCGGTTCTCGATTATTAAAATTATATTACACCACCACTTCAATCTAGTTAAAATCCCATTTTCTATCTGGGTTGGTTGTTTTAATTTTTTTTCCTCGGATTTTTCATGGCAAGTGCAAATATCTTTCTTGGGTTATTGTTCTTTTTAGCTTTTTCCCACGCACTTGTTCAATCTGACGAAGAAGGGCACATTAAAGTAGAGATATCCAACAAGGGTCTCGATTTTCTTAAGGATTTGTTAATAGAAGAAGCGCAGTCTTCATTCGTTCCACTGGAGCTGCCCAAAATTGAAAAGTCTGTGAAAATCCCAGTTGTAGGTAAAGTCAAGATAGTCCTTTCGAATATTACCATTGAAAGGATCCATGTGACAAACTCTACTGTGAAAGCTGGAGATACTGGAATTGTTATAGCCGTTAATGGTGCCTCTGCGAATTTGAGTATGAATTGGAAGTACTCATACAGCACTTGGTTACTTCCCATTACTATTTCGGATGAAGGAAGTGCCAATGTCGAGGTATGCTTCGTTGAATGTGAAGACTCTTGTAGGGTTTAATTTGTTATGTAGAATCTCAAGTCAGTGTGTTTTGTAGTCTATTATTGTATCAATGATAAGCAAGTAACTTCTTCTGATTGCTATTATGAAAGGGGTTTTTGAAGTAAAAGTTCGAATCAATTGGATGTTAACTTAGAGAAGCCAATACTTTCCATGTGATTCTGGTGCATGAAAAGTTAAATTTCACCGAGATTGCCTCATTTGGTATGTAGGATATGGTTGTTAAAGATAAGTTGTAAACATTTATTGTGACTACTAAGCACAAGACATGCTCAAAAAGAAAGAAAATGAAAAAACACGACAGGGAAGAAAAGTGTATACAAAGTGCAGAATCAGCTTAATTAGGGGTGCAATTCTTGTTTTGGTCTACTCCATTCAGCCTTACAGTTATTTTTTTTTTTTTTTAATTTTTTTGATGGTGATGGATATATCTATATTTGTGCAATCACAACGCCTTTATGGGGCAAAGGGAGAGGAAAGGTAGTGTAATTCATGAAGAAGTTTCTATAACCAGCTAGAGATTCTCTAGACTATGAATGTAGAAGCTACTTGCGTGAATTATGGCCTTATCCCTCTTAGTTTCATCCATGAGTTTGTAATATCTTTGGAGAAGTGAGTTTGCATGTTGGGTTAGTAATGGAATCCTTGGATCCTGCCAATTATGTTATTCTCTTTCAAATTTGCAAATTCAGCTTGAGTTAATCTCCTCACCGACACAACGTTGCTGATTTTTGCTTTGTTTAAGGTTGAAGGTATGGAAATTGGTCTGACTGTCAGTCTGAAAACTGTACAAGGATCTCTTAAACTGTCTCTTTTGGAATGTGGATGCTATGTCGAATCTCTCTCTATAGATTTTGACGGTGGAGCGTCATGGCTCTATCAAGGGTACTGTTTTTATACTTTTTTTCCCCCGTTTCAGGAATAACACACACACACACATATTTTCACATCTCTACCTGATATAAAACCTTCCTCAATAGCCTAATGATGCGGTCACATATTTTGATCCAGAACAAATGTGAAGTTGCATCTCTCTCTCTTACCTTAGGTTTTTGCTTTATGGACATTGGAGAGTTCTTGGCTGTTAATTATAATATATTAAACACTGTTAGCCCATTAGAATGGTGAAGTAATTGTGTCCTAAATGTGTACATGCATAATGATGACAGGATACTTGCATTTCTTCTTCACATGTTATCCAATCTAGGCATGATTTTATCTCGCATCAGGTGTCATTTCACATATTTAATCATACTGTATCTTACGTTTACAATTGTACTCCCTTATCACCGAAGGGATTTCTTCTCAACTTTCTTAAAAATATCGGGACATATTTAATGCATTTTTCCTGAAAAAACCTTTCTGGTAGAGGACTGCTAATTTTCTAGATAAACATCTATCTTGATGTTCTCTTGTCTACATAGATCTTATAGAATTGTATATTTAAACTGTTCACTTGCGCAACTATAAACTTATCTGGGAAAACATTTTTTTTCTCTCTTTCCTTTTTGTCTTATTAGCTTTTTTATTATTATTTCTTCTCTTGCACTCATGGAAGTTTGTATATAACAACATTTTGGATTAATTTCCCTTTTCCTATTTTCCAGGGTTGTTAATGCTTTTGATGGTAGAATTAGTTCTGCAGTAGAAGATGCTATGTCTGAGAAAATAAAAGATGGAATTGTAAATCTTGACTCTTTATTGGGATCTCTTCCTAAAGAAGTGCCAATAACAGATGTTGCTGCTTTGAATGCTACATTTATTGATAACCCAAAGTTGACAGAACCAGAGCTAGACCTTGAAATCAATGGTTTATTTTCCGCCAAAAATGAAGTTGTGGTTTCCAACCAGTACAAAAGAATGTTAGGGGCTTCATCTTCCTGCAAGATAGCGGATAAAATGGTCAGGATTTCATTGCATGAAGATGTTCTTAAGTCAGCATCATCAGTTTACTTTGAAGTAAGCTTTTAATTTCTTTTATCTAATCAGTCAGTTGAAGATTGAACATACAGACCTTATTCCTGAAAATGGGTAGGCAAGTTAGACTGTTGTTTATGTGAGAAATGGCAAGTCCTGGAAAGTAATATTACGGAAAGACCAGGCCTAAATGAAATGTAATTGAAAACAGTATTTTATATAATGAACTGATTAGCTTTTCCAGCAATTGATTAAATGGTAGAAATGATTCAGATAAAGCAAACTAAGTGGTGGCAGTCACTGTTCTCTTCCATGCACATGTAGTAGTGGATATATAGTATGATAAAAAAAAGTTATAACAAAAGGTGATTGATACTGATATTCAAGCTCCCCGATCCATATTTATTCAGTTGATGATAATTTTTAACATATTGCTGCCTGCCTTTTGGGAATTGTTCAACTACAGACTTACTCTGGCGTTTGCTTAGGTTATAGTGGAATTGTCTCATCTGTTAGCTAGATAACAGTTAGCTTTTCTTTCAGGCTGGTAAGATGTATTGGATTGTTGACAAAGTACCAGATCAATCTCTCTTGAACACAGCTGAGTGGAGGTTTTTTTTTCCTCGGTTGTACAAGTTGTATCCAAACGACGACATTAATCTGAATGTTTCTGTGTCTTCGCCACCAATCATAGAAATTGGAAAGCAGCAGATTCATACAAGAATTTCCTTAGATATGGTGATTAATGTTATAGATTCAGACAAAGTAATCCCAGTTGCATGCATTTCGATGGTAAGCCTACTGAAACAACTGATAATTTTCTCTTTCTATCAAGCTATCAAGTATGAGTCTCTTATTATACTTGTCTCCTTCATTGTTCCAACAGTGGGTATTTAGTTTGTCCTCTGAATTATTTTTTGATGAGAAACAGTCAAATATTAAAATTTCGGCCTTTGCATGTAATGCTGTCATTTATTGAACTTTAATCAAACTTTTATAGGGTCATAAGTTGGTAAATACAGCACCTCAGATCTTGTATCCTTCTAGTTGAAAACCTGTCTTCATTTGTTAAATGGAAAGGAGAAAAATGTCGAACTGGGACATCTTCATGCTTGTTAGACATTGCCAAAGTTTTTTAGATGATTTATTCGGTTGCAGAAATAATTTGAATTCATAGATCTTTTTATTGGCAATTGATGGTAATCCTATCTTAAGGAGTTATTTTAATTGATATCCTTCTGACCTTGCCTGCTTTGTCAATTAATTTTGTGATTTTATTTATCAATTGCTTGTTAACTTTTATGAACTTTATGCATGTTATTAGGATGGAAATGACACATTTTGTTTGTTGCAGTCCATCAGTTCTTCAATATTTGCCGAAATTTCACAGAATAATCTTACAGGAAGCGTAAAGTTAAATGACTTCACCATGTCTATCAAGTGGAGCGAAATTGGGGACTTGCATGTGCACCTAGTCAAGGTATCCTGGTTTGATCTTTTAATTTCAGTGTGTAAATTTGATCCTCATATGCATAGTGTATAAGTCAGTTATTTGACCATCGGGGATTAAAAAGATACAAGAGAAATTCTGGGTTTTATAGAAACCATGCCTCTCTTCATTTGCTTGCGGTGGAGCCTGTATTCAATGGTCCTACATTTGCAGAAATATAAAGAGTAGTTATATAGGAAGTGAGGGCTAATGCATTAACTTTCCGACTTTGTGATCTGGATTCCTGAATGCATGGTATAATGTATCATTATGTTGCAAACTTGGTGGCGTCCAACACTATTGTCCTATTTTTTGATGAATTCTAAAACTTGGCTTCACACCGACATCTGAATTCAGCGTCAGGTGTCGATTCCAAATTTTAGCCTCTTTTGTTTGACATCGTTTTATTTAAAGATTAAGAGCATGTTTGGCTAAGCTTAGAAGAAGTGAGAGTTTCTTTTGTTTGCAATTTCGAGTAGTAAAAAATTATCATTTAAAAACTACCTTATTTACTTGTAAGATTTTAAGCTAACTCATTTTTAATCCTTCTAACAACAAAATCTCATTTTTTTTCTCTCTCGCAAAATTGGAGATAGATAGCTTGACGAATTCCATGATACGTCCGTTGTTCCAACTTAAAGTAGACTTAAGACTCACGGTTCAGTGGCAAAGATATTCTTCCCGAGTTTTCACTTTTTGCCTAAGAAACCATTCAGCGTCTGCCTGATGCCTCTTAACAGCCCTACCTCACCCTTGTAAAAACGATAACAGCAGAAACAAGCTAAAAGATATTTTCGGAAGGGAGTTTTATTTCAATCTAACAAGTTCTCATATATTTTTTTCCTCGTTTTTGACTACCTGCCATTGGTGGATGTTCATAAATGCCATTCTTTGTATGTTTATTACACAACTTGCTGAGACCGAATAATCTTTGCAGACAGTGATGTCCACTATGCTGAAGACTGTGATCGTGCCATATGTAAATTTACAGCTCTGGAAAGGATTTCACTTGCCTTCTTTCCATGGTTATAAGCTTCAAAATGCTGAAATCTTCTGCTCAGATTCTTGGATTTTCATCTGTAGTGATCTGGCATCTACCGACCAGTTCTACATCCGTTAATCCTGTTCTATTTTTCGCCTGAATATTAGTTCCAATCTCGAGACTCGGGAAATATCCTCAAGACTGTTAACTTCTCGCAGAATTCAAGAACTCGAGTCATTTACAGTCTTGTTTGTGGCATTTTCTCCTTACCTTTAGATGGAAATACTCGTTCGTGGATGAATTTCCTGGTTTGTGGGGGTGTAGCCTTCTGTAATATGTTGTACATGTATTGTGTTTGTGTGTAGTGTAGTTATTGTGTAATCAACCCATTTGTAGCGTGCAGTTTTAATGTAAATAACTAAATATTATGTAGTTCCACACTTTCGCTTTGACTCGTCTGAGATTTCATTACAATCTGTAAGCAAAGATCCATAATATAAATATAAATAAATCTAATTTGTTGTTCTTTATCATGTTTTTTAGACAACACAGTTTAACTAAAAAATAGGTATCCTAGGTTCAAGTTTTGTTATTCTCTGGATGACTAGATCGTAAATGATTAAGCCTTCAAATCAATAACAATAAGCCATGATTGGCTCCCATTTTTTAAAATTCATTTTTTCTTTTCAAATTCAATTTAATCGAATATTTTATGGGATTCTCTATTTTTTTAAATCAATTTTTCAATCACATAGTTGGTTCAAGTGTCAATTAGGTTACCATATTTCTCAATCATGCTACTCAAATCGGGAACTTTGATAGGAATTTCTGACGACCAACGCTTAGCGTGCATTTATTGGAAAATGAATTTAAAAAAAAAAACGGACGAATCATAGTTCGCCACATCAGTTCTGTCAACTTTTCCTGTCAAATATCCATGTTTGATTAGCTTAATTCTATTAATAAATGAGATGAAATTGAAAGGACTCAATTGATAGGAATTAAAATATAGTGATCTAATTGACAGTTGAGTCAAAGTACAGTGATCGCAAATGAAATTAACATATAAATAGCCCAGGGCAAACGTGTAAAAATGAGAAGAAAGTAGCACGGCCGACACCGTGCAACCCTCGTACTAATCCTATATAAAAATACAAACAGAAGAAAATACGAAAATATTTCTCTCTTTTCTCTGTCGCTCCTCGTCCCTGCTCAAGTCTTTTTGCCCAAAGCTCTCACTTATAAGATTTATTCTAAGCTTTGTATTTCAATTAACCGCCAAAAAGGTTTATTTTTAAGATTTTTTCAACGATTCCAAATTTTTATTTACCCCAAAAATTCCCCCCCTCTTCTTCCCCCTCTCTTTAGGGTTTCCTTCTCTCTTCCCCCTCTTATGGCCTTACTCGTCTCTCTTCTCTGCAGGTCTGTACGCCAATCGCGAAGGATTTCGTTTCGAATTCTACCGAAGCGGTGCTTTCCATGGAGGTTTAGAGGTAATTGTGAAGTAGGATTTTGTGTTAGATGGAGTCGACGGTGCGGATTGAATCTGGAGTAGGATTGGAGGGCGTGGGTGAAAAGAGACCGGTGCAAGAGGATGGGGAAGTGTTGAAAGAAGCTAAGAGGATTAGAGGGGGTGGGGATTTGGTTGTGAATGTAAAGAAGGTGGCGGAGATGGTGTTAGTGTTGGCGGCTATGGGGAAGATGAGGGGAGGGAGGGGAGCGACAGAGGCCGAGAAGGACTTGATGAAAGAGGCCCGGGAAAGGTTGGTGAAGGTTTGTGAGGGGTATGCCCCTAAGGATGTGTTTCCCAGGGATGCTTTTGGGGGTTTGATTGAGGATTTGGGGCTTAATAAATTGCAGGAACAAAGTCTAGGTTTTCGACCTCCCAAATTGTCAATTGCTGAGAAGTTGTTGATATCTAAAAGAAAGGTTTTATCCTTTCACTTTTTTTTTACTGTTTATTGTAATTTTGAATTGTTAACTCAGGCTGTTGAATTTGTGTTAATTACTGTAATTGGTGATTTTTTTTATTGTGCAATGAAGAATGAGTTAAGAATATTGTTATCAGATTTATTAGACAGGACACTGTTTGATGGAATAAGAATATGGTTTCACATTTTTCTTTTTGCAAAAATGGCTGCGGAAGAAAGCGCGAAGAAGAAAAAGGAGTGAAAAGCAATAATTGGGAAAATTGCACAGTTTGTTTTCATCTATTGTCTCCATGGCAATTTTAATCATCAAACTTTCAGTATAATTTGCGATGATGAAAATTGTTTAAATCTATATCATTTGTCTAAATTAAAGTGACTTTGGTTGGTGGAAGTTATGAAGAGATAAAAAAAATTGTAAGATTTATAACATTTTTATGTCATTGCATTGTTTAAAATATCAGAATTGAAGTTTTGGCTCCACACTGCTTAAGACAGGAAATAATTTCCTCTAAATTTGAATTTGGACAAGATAGGGATTTCCTGGCCTCTTTTAAAAATTTTCACTTGATGTAACTTGCATTTTGCCTTATTGTTCAGAAGAAAGCTTTAATTCATAGGTTCGGCCTGACCACTCTATATTTTACCAAGTCACATATCTATTCTCTGTTGACTCGGTCGAACATGCTGCCCAATAGGAGTGTCGTACATCATAACTTCGTTGTCATTATCCTTATTGTAAGTGTCTTTTCATTCTTTACCACCATCCGATTGCAATGATGTATTATCGTTCCCATTTTCCTTCCATGTAGGTAGAAAAAGCAAATAAAAAAATCTGTAAAACATTTTAGGTTATAAAAAAATACCCCAAAAAGCTAAAGCCAAGAATTAAATGCTCGAACAATACAAGGCAAATGGACGGTCACCTTAGTTGGCCTGAGGCTCATGCTTGAGGCGTAATCCTCCCGTGAAGTGGGATTCTAGGATTAAGCCTCAAAATAGTTTTTGTAAACCACGTGGTCAGTATCTCTAAATGGTGTAGAAAAATATTTCTAAAGATACGGCAACCAATAAATTTGAGGTCTGCCCCTTTCTAATTTTGATCCCCAACTATCTCTAATGATTTTAAAGATATAGAGAATTTTTCTTGGAGAAGCTGCAAGGATAGAGGATTTGAGACTCTCGTAGATGAGAATTAAAAAAAAAACTTTTTCACAGATCCGTGGATTCAGAGCTAACACTTTCCACGCTTCTTCTTGCTGACATCGATATGAAATGCCTATAATAGGAGTTCCAGTTTGTTTTTTGATGTGATTGATTCAAGATGGGTGAAGACTAGGTTTTGAGGTTAAGATCAAGTATAGGTGGCTATGAATGATTTTTTAATGATATCGTGCTAAATTAGGAAGGTCTCACACATAAATAGAAACAACTATATATTGATAAGATACAGAATCGTTTATCTAAAGATAGGAACATCTTACAATGCGGCATTTAAAATGGCTGAATCGGATTAATTTGCATCCACGAGGTGAGGTGTATAACCTGTAAGCCTTGTCATTAACCAATATAATAATTCGTGACATTATGGAAATACAAAATTGTACACATTAAAAACACACACTCCAAAGAATGTACAGTAAAACATTTCATCAACAGAATAAAAGTCTAATTGGCAGCTTGAAACATAATGAAAAAAACAGTGACTTGGTTGAGTATCAATTGGGATCTTAATTTAGTAACTGAGGGAAACTTTGTTCTCAAATGTATTATGTCATGATCTCTATGTTTATTATTGTTCAATAATATTGTCCATATAGTTAACATATATATTGACATTCTCATGGTCAAGAACTTGTCTTTTAGAATTTTTTCACTTTTATGCTTGTGACTAAACTTTGTGGAGTACTAATTTTGCCAAGTACTCAGATGCTAAATATTGTGATTGTTTGCTAACTCATTTAATTTCTTGTATGCGTTTTGACTGGTTGGTTGATAGTATCAGCGTAGTTAAAAAGTTATATTACCTGACTTGTTTCAAGAATATTTCTTTATGGATGGAAGTTCATGTTATGCTTGTTTGTTCTGCATCAGTTGACTTAATATTGCCTAGCAAACTGTGGTTAGGCTTTATGCTGATGTTTAGTTCTTTTATCCCATTTTAGATGGAAAAATCTGAAAAATTTTCTCTACCATCCACTCCACATTCATCTCAAAGTCAGCAAGTGAACTCTCGTGCGGGAGCTGAAAGCTATGGTACACCACACGGTGTTCAGATGTCTCAGTCAGATAAACCAATTCAAATATCTTCTGGAAATCTCAAATCTTCTTCCCCTTTGGGTCACGGTACTCCATCAAATTTTACATCTTCAACATATCAGCTTCCCACTAGTGAGATAAGACCAGGAGTTTCCAGTGCTTTTCCCTCAAGTCATTTGGGTTCAACAGCATTGCCTAGAGTTGACCGTCCTCTTGCTAGATTGGATGGAAGACTGAATGGTTCTCTTTACCCTTCACAAGTTCAAGGTCACACTGATTTCTTGCTCTTGATCTTAATTGATGGCAAAAGATCTGCTTAATTAAATTATGTTGTGAAGATCTTTGATTGCAAGGTTCTTGTTGTTCATATTGGCAATAGCAAACATCACATTACCCTTAATGCCTATGTGTTCTTGTGAGCCAAAACTTGCTTTATTTAACATCTAGAAGCATTTGTAGCAATGCTACTAGCATTTGCTTGAAAACGAAAATTGCATAATTGAATATGGATTTTTTTCATGGAAATTTATAACGTAAGAGTATAATTATCTGTTTGAAGACTATTTGTGCCGTGAGATTTCTCTTTGCGGAATTGGTCATGCTACATTGTTTTCTACTGATTTTTCTTCATAATTCTTTTATCGTCCTTCAAATTCTGTATTCTTTCACATTGTGAAGAGTACAATTATCCGTTTGAAGCCTATTCTGTGCCATGAAATTTATCTTTATGGGAATTGACCATACTACGTTACTGTCTACTGATTTTTCTTCACATTTTTTATGGTCCTTCAATTTTTTGTACTCTTTCACGCTGCAGTAAATTACACTGCTAACTCAAGCGTGAGAACTCCAACTTGGTCGGTGCAACCCCAGTCTGGCTCATCAGCTAAAATTTGTTTAGATACTAAGGTACCAGTGAATTTGTCTGTTAAAGATGGAGTTGTTGATGGCAAGTCTAGATTGGCCCCTCAAGCAACCCCCAGGCCAGTTGTCACTCAGACTATTACTGGACCACCAAGGGTACATCAGACTTTACAAGGCACGAACTCCGTTCAGACTCCATTGAGTAATCCACATGCTGAAATTAGTAAGATCATTCAGAAATTATTTCAGTCTCAGGATCCAAAGTGTCCTTCTTGTAAGCCTCCTTCCAAGGATTACATGAACAAGGCGTTGACGTGTCAGATTTGCATGGCTACCCTTACAGAGATAGACAGTTTACTTGTTTGTGATGCTTGTGAGAAAGGGTTTCACTTAAAATGCCTCCAGACAACTAGTCAAAAGGGAGTTCCTAGAGGAGAGTGGCATTGTGGAAAGTGCTTGTCACTAAGCAATGGGAAACCTATACCCCCCAAGTATGGTCGTGTCATGAGAAACATTAATACACCAAAAATGCCTTCCAATGCAGCAGCTATTACATCAACTTCAACTAAAAAGGTTGAGGCTTCGGATGAGAAGACCAGTCAGGGTAAGGTAATGGTCAATGGGAACACTTCAGTTCAAAATGTAGCTGCTGATACCACTGAAAGTAATTATATTAATCAAGTATCTGGAACAAAAGCGGACGATGCTAAAGGAGTGCAAGGGAATGGTATCATATCGAGTGAGGCAAAGATGGAGGACAAATCTTCCGGAACTTGCCCAAATGATGTGATGAAAACCTCAAATGCTGCGTGTGTTACTCCTGTAAACTTATCGGTTGAAAAATCATGTGATGGGAAAGTGATTGAATTCATATCAGATCCACCTGCGAAGTCAGATGCTGTTCCCAGTTCATCTGATAACTCACGAGCTCCTGGTGACGCTGAAGACAGTAGCCTAAGGCCAGCAAGCAATGAAGTAAGTTCACCAAATCAATCTCTTGAAAATCATGTCGTGAGTAGGGATTTGACAGAATCTCATGGTAAAGGAACTTCCAACAATAACTTAAATCAACTAAAGGATGAAGTTGTACGAGAAAATACTTCAGAAACTACTGCCAGTACTGGAGTTACAGAGCACAATGCTTCTGCACTAGATGGCTTGCATGCTGTATATTGGGGTGGCGACATAATGAAAGTTCTGGATAAGAAAACCTATTATCAATCTTGCTACATCAATGGGCATATGTATAAAGTTCAGGAGTATGTTCTTATACGCTTTGACAATGATAGGCTGATCCCTTCAAAGCTTCAGGTGAGCAATCTATCTTTGCATTTAAGGTTTTGTGGGATAATATTTTAATTGACATCTTCCAATCACACATTCATGAATTTTAAAAGAGTCAATTGCCATTTTCTTAGCCAGAGTTCAATAAGGTGGCTATAGTTGAGCAATGTTTGTCAGGTACTTTCGTCTTATAAATTAATTTGGAACACACAGAACTAGGTCTGTCTTCCTCAAATTTTTGTGTCATACGTTGATCCATTTTCGAGCATTCATGGTAAAAGATGAAAATGTTAGCAGAAAGTGTTTACTGGTCCTATATTTTGAATCTGATACGTACCCCTCGCTCTCATGCAATGGCTCAGATGTTCCCATAACCTACCCAGGGAATGGACCTACCCGAATGGACTGGAGGGAATCTGAAGTAGCATCTGTTGTAGATTGTCTGATTCCTCAAAAATCCTTACTAGTCTGACTTGCCA
Source organism: Fraxinus cuspidata (assembly GCA_903798385.1). Classification (NCBI taxonomy): domain Eukaryota; kingdom Viridiplantae; phylum Streptophyta; class Magnoliopsida; order Lamiales; family Oleaceae; genus Fraxinus; species Fraxinus cuspidata. The sequence goes on along the minus strand of CAIGRP010127767.1, from coordinate 4,078 downwards.
ATCCTTGAGATGTGATATTATCATTTTGAGCATTGTGATTGATCATGCATGTTTGGTTTGGATATTTGAATACCACTTGCATGCTGTTTTCTGTATGCCTTGCTGCACTTTGACTTTTATGATACCTTGATCAGACTGAGTTATCACCAATGAAAACTGCCGCTGTAAATGTTCCTAGTTGCAAGTAGAAAGATTGGATTTGCTAAACTATGTTGCCCTGGTGTTTAGGCATTTAGTGACTTGTTTTTATGCTGCAGGCCATGTGGGAGGATAACAACACTAGAGCAAAGTGGGTAACAGTAAATCGGTGTTACTTCCCTGGTGATTTGCCTGAGGCTGTTGGCCGCCCTTGTGGCCTAGAAAGCAGTGAGGTGAATTATGTTTATCCTTTTTTGGAATGTTTTGGTCCAAGGCAATGATTTATGAACACAAAATTAAATATAGACCCACCCAAATCATCATTAATCACATTACGAAGTTTGCATGAGTAGTTGCTCTCATATGCATTTTTGTGTCCATTATGATGTGGGTATCTTAATGCTTTTAAATGTTCAGATACTCAGGCATGCAAGTACCTTTGTATATTTAACTGAAGAGTATTGGTTTTACTTAAGTTTTCGACCATGCATCTTTCAGAAAGTTCAAGACAACACATAAAATCATTAATAGATTTGAAGATACCAAGTGAACTCTTTTGAACTGATATAAGCTTAAGCATGGAAAAATTTCTTATTGGTGTGCCTTGAATGTCAAGAATATTTCTGGTGCTAAGACTTTGGGCTGCTTATCAAATATTTTGCTCTTAGTTGTATTATATTGGTTTTACTTCAATCTTCACCCTTGAACTTGGCAAAATTTGAAGGAAGCTTATCAAAATTATCGATAACTTTTGACAACAATAAGTAACCTTTTTTGGACTGAAATCTGCTCAAGTGTGATAAAGATTTTTGGTGGCTTAACTTGGATGACAAATAGTTGACTTTTGTAAGAATAGCATCTATTTGGGATTTTCTATGTCTGTTTAAAGATGGACCTGAGGTGAGACTAGGACTACATTATACTTGATGGAGGCAATAGTGGGTTTGTAGGTAATGGTGTAAAATTAAATTAGAAGGCACTTCATAAATGTCGTAGGTTATTAAATTGGTTTTTGGTGTTACCTTTTGTTATGCTAATTGATAAACTGAAAGATGTAGATACCTTCCGATTTGTTTGTATAGTGTAATTTTTTATATGATAAATCTGAAAAGATATGTAAATGATAAGATAAGCTTATTTTCTATGAAACTAAAAATTTCATTGGTGTCTGAATTCTTTTCATTTATCTTTTTGCACATTTTTCATTCGTTATCTTTTGCCTTCTCTTAGCTTCTGTTTGGTTTAGTTAAAGATAAAGAGTTTTAGTAAATTTTAATAAAAGTTGATGAATGTGAGGTTAAAAAGTTGCGAATCCCAAGAAATGTGCAATTGAAAATGAGTTTGAGGGAAAATGAGTTTTAGAAAATGGGAACCAAACATGGGCTTAATGTGCTCCAAGTAACCTGAAAATTAAATGTCATATTCTTCCAAATATCATCTTGCATCTCTGAGTCATTTATAGCCCCCGTTTGACTCTCATTAAATTATAATACATTTTTCTCTATCTTCTTATGAACCATACATTCTCCAATAAAATAATATTAGACGTAAACCAAAAAAAATTTCCTTCTTTGTTAATCACATATTCTCCAAAAAATTACTATTCCTCTCATTATAACGTGGAATAATGGGGGCTAAATGAGCGCACATTGTATATTCTTGTTTCAACTTACATGTGTGGTTGCTGTTTATAACTGAGAGTTCACATGAATTTATTTCTTGATGCATTTTTACAGGTTTGCGTATCTAATCGTGATAGCACATTAAATGCTGGCCTAATACAAAGCCCATGTGAAGTCCTTCCACCAAGAAAGTTTGCTGAAGAAAGTGAAAGGAGAACTCATTTAAGACCACAGCCAAACCATCGTTTACCTCCACTTTATCTTTGCAAGTGCGTCCATTGAGTGTGCATTCTATTTACTTTCCAGTTGCATATTTTCTGTGTAGGATTGGTGTGTGGTTGACAAATGTTTTTCTGTATGTTCTGTTCTTTAGTACTTTAATCTATCTACTATCTATATTCATTTCTATGTTTCTTTTTGCAGATGGATATATGATGAATCAAAAGGGTTGTTCCGTGACATTTCCTGTTAATTACCGGTTAGGCATACCATAGGTCAGTACATGGATGCTGCCCCCTGTTCAGTAACAGTTTAATCAGGTGCAGGGCGTTTCTGTGTCTGAAACTTCATCCTTAATGTATAGTTATTATTTTCTTTGAACGAATCTCTGTGTTTTTACTTGTTCAATAGAAAATATGTTTCCCAATATTAATTGCATCTTTTGTGTAGTTCATAAATGATCCATTTGGCATGACTTTTGAAAAGTTAAAAGCTACTTCTGAAATTAAAGAACTTTTTCATGAATCTGTTTGGATAATTTTTTGCAAGTGCTTTGTCTGGATGTAAGTGCTTTTAGTGGAAGTTGGCCTAACATAGCTTTCCCAAGAAGCTCTTCCACAAAATGCAGAAGCCTGCGGAACGGTTCCAATCACATCTCCTCCAAGATGTGGGAAAAGGAGCGCGTAAATGTAGAGAAACTATTAGTGACGTGCTATCTAGGATAGCTAATATCATGAAATAATTTGAATACAAGTGTTTTCTCTAGCTGATCCACCGTTATAGCCCAGTGAGATTAAGCCCTTGTTTGATGGCATCATTATTTCGAAAAAACGATGTTTTGAATAGTGTTTTTTTGAAGACATCGTTTTTTTTTTTTTGAAGAATGTGTGGTTAAGAAGTAAGGAAAAGTTTTGGATTTACGTGCAAGATATATTATTGTATGATTGTGTGGTTGAAAGTGAGTATCAGAATTAAGAGTTTTGTTTTAAAGTGAGACAAACGGGGGCTAAATAAAAAATACATTGTTTAGCTTTACTGCTTGCTAAGATTGTTCCATTTTTACGTGCACTTTGAGTGTTCATTACTTAATTTACATCTCTTGCTAACCGGCAAATGATTGTAACCTGAGAAATTGTTCTTGACAGGTAGTTGGTTGCAGCATATGAAGAAACAGTTCTCAAGTTCAGTTTTGTGTACCATATGTAGCTTTAGTTATAATTTGTAATTGATTCTTCGTTAGAGATTCAGATCGAACTGCTTCAATGCCATTTTTTTGGTGATTAGGATCTAGATCACAAGATTATTTGATGTGGCAGGTTTTTCCTTCTATCCGTGATGATTTAGATTGTTAAATTTTGATGGAGGTCCACTTGCTCTTGCTTTTGCTTTTGCTGTGACAGAAGATAATCGGTAAAAGTGTATATCCAAAATAAAATCTTATCATTGTACTATTGGGTCACGTATGGGGATAATTTTCAACAGGAGATAAAAACACTGGATTTATCGTTGTTTATGGAGCAATTGAGGTTAATGTTGAGATCCGAGGACTTGAGGTTATGTTCGATATTGAGATTGAACATAATGAAGAAATACAGGTATGTAAAAAATACATTTGTTTTCAAGTTTTTTATTTTTCAGTCTAATGTACCAAGTTGCTTTACATTTGCTTGATTCATGACCACAACATTTTATCCACGTTTGATTTTGCCGGATAAATCCAAAACCAAAAGTAAATATCTCGAGCAAAGGTTGTTTTCCCGTGAAACATTTCTACAAGTGAAAATTCTGCCAATGGAGCTCTTAGATCAGCTTCTTTTGAAAGTTGTTCTAATTAGATAAAGTACTCTTAAAAAATTATTCAAACATTTTCAAAAATCTAGTATCAGAAATAATTTGACTTTTTAAAAGGTGTTAAATGGGCCCCCATGGGTTACTCATTTCAAGATTGAATTTTCAAAATTCTTTATTTCACACACTCATTTTCAATCATATATTTATATAATAAAATATTTTCACGTAAATTCAAAATTTTTTCTTACTTTTAGCCACATAACCTCTAAAAATTCACTATTTAAAACTTTGTTTTTGTCGAATAATGG
>CAIGRP010127761.1:0-15730 GCA_903798385.1 Fraxinus cuspidata | reverse complement strand
TTTGCTTTAGCTAGCCTTTAGGACCATCACAAGAATATGCAATAATAATGGCACACAAAGACTCCAAGATTGTAACGCGTGTACAAGCTTCTGGAGTTCTTTCAGTATTCGACGTTTGAAATTATTTACATGCTCTTTTGATATGACTTGTGAAATCATATTATTATATGAATAGAAGAATTAGATCGAATCAAATAGTATATTTTGCAATATTTGCTTTATAGGTCTCTTGATTTGAAGGGGGCCATTTATCAAAGTGGAGTTGAAACGTATGGGTAAACTCTACTTTGATATATATGATAGAAAAGATAAGTATAGCAGCCACAAACGTGGTTGGGAACTAGTTCGTTGTACCCACATTCATGATCATCACAAATTGCCCACCAAAAAAGTTTCCGAAGTAACACATTTAGCCCTTTTGGTTCATCTTAAAATTTTCATTAAAATTCAAATTAAAGTTAACAATTATTTTAATTACGCATTTCATGGAATCCACAACATTATAATCATATATTCTATCAATTTTTATAAAAATCTAATGAAATTTTGATTTTTATCTAAACCAAACGGGAGCTTATGCTATTGTTTTACACTACTCAATGCATGGAGCTGAATGTTGAATTTCAAACACGCACCTAAAGCACGTCTCGTCCACCCACCCACCAATTTGATCTAACTTATTAGATTACTTTCATTTTTTTTTATCTTGTCTCTACAATAATCACAAATTCAATGATTATGATTGAGTATACAGAAACATAATTACGGTCTTCACGGTACTTTTAAACTTAAAGATGAGTAAAAGTCCCTTAAGTATGGGATGAGTCTCCAATATGTTAGGGTTTAGGGGCTCAAATAGAGGCTAAATCTAGTCTAAACTAGCTTTCCCAAAAAAAGGGGAAAAAAGGGATTAGAGTTGAAGTGTCTAAGTGAATAATTGAACACAAGACATTAGCTAAGAATATGAAGCTTTTTTTTTACTAGGCCAATATCTTTCGTGGAGTAAGAACTGAAGTCTATAAAGTTCCACATTTTCTTTCACTAATTAATTTTTATAATTAAATTATTTAAAACCTTAATTTTTATAACTAAGATGGAAAAATGAATTTATATTATTTAAAGATTTCAAAAGTAATATATATACTTTACTTATGACAGCCTTAAATTTTGAATAAATAGTTATATTATACACCATTCTTTTGTTTTACAATTTTTTTTTTAATTAAGTTTTCATTTAGCAAACTCGTCGGTTAAACTACTAAGCCTCCATGAAGGAAGAATTACAGACGGCTTGATTTATAAATAGATAAAAATGAGTAGTGGATATTACTTGTGGTGTGCTAAATGTATGATTAAAAATAAAATTTGACCTAATTTGTAATATCGTAATATGTCAATAACTAGATCGAGTCTGATAATTATGCTTGAAACATAATATCATTTGGCCCATGTTTGAGTCACATTATTTCCACAAGAATACATTTTTTTTATGTGATGTGGAATATGTGGTTGAAAAAGAAGGAAAATTTATTAATGTGATGAGAAATATTATTTTATTGGAAAATGTGCGGTTAAAAATGAATCAGATGAGAATGAAAAAATAGTGTAGCTTACACTGGGCTTCAAGGTTAAGATGTAGAGAGAGAAGCAAGTGGAATTGTGGTCAACTCACTTTCAAGAAATGGATACTTTTAGTCACAACTTGGTATGTTTAGAAAGATTATTAGTTCTTATCTGATAGAGATGTGACTTTAGTGCGCTCTATAGACACATGCATATATTCTGAACTTTACAATGTGCTACTGTGGGCCTTCAACACATATACCAGAATCTCTTTAATGGGACCCAATAATATTTGTAAATAGAAGATCAATAATATTAGCTTTAATTTTTGGGTTTAAAGAATGAACTTGTTAGGTTTCCATCACCATTAATACAAACTTTTAAGAGCTGAAATATATCTTAGTATATTTGCTTGGATTCATCAACTTTTAAGAGCAGTGTTAATTTCTTTCTCTAATATATGTTCTTTTTATGTAATTCTCTCAAGTTGAGAATTTGTATAACGCATTATTGGTTATCTCTCGAGGATAAAATTTACCAAACACCAATGAAACATAGTAAGCAACTGAACTAGCATTTCGAATTTGAGATAACATGGTGGTTGATTTGATTTCAACTGTTGTGATAATAGATTCGGGTAGTAATTATTTCAAAAATAATTTTGCTTAAGTGGAATTGATTGATGGTGGTTGGTCGAAGCTCCAGTAGGCAACCATTCCATTCTCACAGAACTGTAAGTGAGACTTTAGCCTCGTACGGCTCTGTCCCGAGCTTCCGTCTTCGGCCTTGGCATTTTGCCGACGAACAAGATTATGTCACTATGCAAATTCAAAATCAAACTCGGAGCAAGAATCAACATCCTTACTTAGGGCTACTTGAGGTCACTTGGGGCTTATGGCACTTCCTCTGCAGCTTGTCGCACTAATCGTGCCGACGTTTTTAGTAAGCATGGCATTATACGTACAATGAACACGCTTCTCATAGATACATGACTTAGTGGTGTTCAATTATTTCTCTGATTTTAGTATTTACATTTTCTTCCAAGAATTTTGTACTCAACACACATAAATTTGGAAAACTAGAGAGTTGAAATTTTAAATCTTTAAGAATATACTTGTACTTCGAATCACGTAAGATTAAAGTGCAAAATTTGCCAAAGTATGACGTCTTTTTTTTTTTTGAACTAGAAAAGGAGTTACAGAAAAATCTTAACATGGACTACGTCAGGCCTCATATTTTTTTTTATACTAATAGACCCGTCACAATCCATTTACACCTTTAACTACTTTAATGTTCAGTCCCATGGTGCATATTATGTAGCAAACTTCTCTTTTAACCTAATACTTTACAAGAAAAAACAAATGAGTAAATTTCGGGAACCTCCCTTTTTAAAGTTTATCACAATTACATAGATATTATTTAATGGAAACGCTAAAATTGCTTTAATAATATCGAACATAAAGATGAGCTAAACAGAATCTAAGATTTAGAGCATGTTTGGAAGTGTTTATAAATTATAAATAGATAAAACTAAACTATGAATAAGTGAATAGTATTTGTTAATCTACAATATACGTATTAAAAGTAGTTTGATTGTTTATAAACATGAGCCAAGCATACACTTAAATGTCAACTTTTTTTGCATTTTTAATATTATGATAATATAATTTCAATTTTCTAAACTTAGTAGTATAGAGGTAAAGAGTATAAAATAAAATAAAAAATTAGAGAAAACTCTACTAATCAAGCAATATAAAACATTTAACGAATTTTCAACTAGTTCTATTGAATTATTTTAGAATATTTATTTGTTAATCATATTTGAAAAAGAAAATCTATTAATAATTTTAGTATTTTATAACGATATTGATAACGTTATTAAAATTTTCAACTATCTTTATTAAATCACTCTAAAACATTTATTTATATTTATTTTACTAATTAGTCAATCGTATTTGAAAAAATAAAATCATATTTAAAAATAAGAAAAGGAAAAAATAGTTTAAATACAATAATATAATAATTTTGAAATAGAATAGAGAATAAAATGAAAAAATGTATATTTACTTTAGGCTAACAAGGGAGAATCCGTTAGAAAAATAAAACTCAATGAAGATTTGAAAAGTAAAGAAAAAGGAAAAGAAAGCAGGGGCTACATTAATGAATCTCTACAACATGCTCGCATCAATATTACTGTAGTCCAAGGTGCATAATAGAATAATACATACATATATGTATGTGTGTATTCAAATGGCTACAAGAACTAGCAATACAAATAAGTCAAGCAGAATTCTCAGTTTCTGCGAAATCCATGGCCGAGTGGGCCATTAGAGAAGGGTTTGATGAGTGGTTCGAATTCCACAAGGTAAAGAGATTCAGATAAGCTTTCTGCAAGTTTCTTGCCATTATCCAATCTCGATTCACTTTGTCTTGCATTGGATTCTTTTATGGAAACTAGAATACTTTAATGATTACTTCATCTTTGGTCTCTCATTTATCTCGAAACATGAACAAGAAAGCCCACCAATAAAGAGTTGGAGATTTTTGTTACATGAAATGGAAAATTATTATGCAACTTTTTAATAATAATAATGTAAGCTTTATTTTACTTTTAATGAGTTTTCAACAAAGTTATGGTTCTTATGATAAGATTTTATATATATGCAAAGGAAAAGATATTAATATGATGGGTACTTCCAATAAACTAAATGAGTGACTTTGTTACCTAGTAATAAATGTGTGAACTATATTGTTGAGTATAATAGTGCAGATAGAATGATACGAAAAAAAATATCGTGAAAAGTCAATTAATCTTTTTATTTTTCTTGTAAATGATACTTAGATACGTCCCATGGAGTAACTGATAGGCCAACTTGAAGTCATGCTAATCAAATAGTAGTATTTAGAGAAAAGTACGTCTAATTGGCCATGCCAAAAGTATGACTAGCTAGGGCAATGGTTAGTCTTTAGCAAGTGTTTATAAACACTTGTTAAACATACTTTTAGGAGGAAAACCAAGCCAAAATGTTACCCTTGAGCAATCGGTTGACATTACCATTATACCATCACATAAAATCATTGTTGGGACATTGCCTCAAAACTATAATTTTAAATGGAAATGGTGAATGTGGTGAAATTTAGGGTATCTTTTCTATGACACTTGAATGAAAATTCTATATGATTACAACAATTATTCATGTAGTGAAAAACTTTAATATTCTTTAAAATTTTCTCCATATTTTTATATTATTGTCTTGTTATTTTTCAGGATCATGTTAACAAATCAAAGGGATTATTGGCCTCAATTCCCGACTAGTAGTAGTTTTTCGAAGTGTTGGAGTACGGAAAATATATGTGTAGTGATTTGGAGAAATTCGATGTAATCATAATTTTAAATTGTGGCGACTACAATTAAGTCGATGATGTGTTGATTCAATTTAGATTGTACATGGCTTTGAAAGGTATCCAACCTAATTATGGAAAACTTGGTCTTGTCACACAACTATTTAAAAAGTGAAGTAAACTCGACTAACTGCTCAAACTCAAATTAACTGTTTGCATCTCTTTATGGAAGATGATTATTCCACTTGAGCTTAATATGTAACTTTTGAATTTTAAAAACTCATAGTTTGCTGGTGTTTCAAAAGACTGAAACTTTTGCTACAATTATCCCAAACTCAATTTAACTTATCAAAAGCTCTTATTATTGACTTGTTCTTACTTGAGAATCATTAGTTGTTTATGAGAAGATTTAGCTTATTGTCAAGAGGTAAAATATCATTTAGTTTTTCATTCTTCAATTGATATGCACAAGGAACGACCTTTCAGATAAAAATCAATCTAAAGAAATAATTTTCTTAAAACTTACTTGAATGGTTTGATGTTTCTTATTTGATCTAATTTACAACCACTTATCCTAAATTGATGTTCTTTTCTAGGACGGACCTATCAAAATTTGCCTATCAAAAAATTGATCGACGAATCACAATATAGAAATTAACACCCCTTAAACCTTGTGCGCACGTTCGTACCCAAAATAGTCGAGTCCTTACTACCATCGATCGATCGAATCAAAATCTGCATTACTCTTACCAAGGGCAAAATTCAAATTTCACTTCAAAAGGAAATTTTCTCACTTGATTGTGATAAGAAGATGAGTCCAATGAATCGAGATGACCCTAGTCATGTCCTAATATAGCTATCTAAATAACATTCAATTTACAAACGACCTCTGATACCTATTTCCCACTATATTTCTAGGTATACAAGAGAGAACTCAATTCAATTATATCTATTACTTTCATAGTCTGTCATTAAGTATTAGAGTGACCTTGCGTGCAAATTCGTGCTTGCCAGACACTCTACATGGGTAGCTAGAGAATATCAGCATCGACAAAGAGAGCTCAAAAATTGTTGGAAGCTTCGTAATGGTTAATATTGTTGATCATAGAAGGGAGAGTGGGTTTTTTGCCCTCTTCTTGTACTATAAAATATGACTTTTACGTGAGAAAGTAGCGACAAAGTTAAATCGGTCACAAGCTACAATATCGTTAACAAATAACTCTTTTATTGTAAATAGTGTGTTTGTGTGTGTGTTAGGATTGAGTTAATTGAACTTGAAACCATAAACCAAACTCTCTTATTTTCGACAGTTCAGATAAATATTCTGGCCAAACATATTTCGTTACAAGACAAAATTTAAAAGGCAAATATGATATGATTTATAAGTAATTCGAAAGCCATTATTATAAATTAAATCAGTTTTGTCAAAATAGGAACAACCGAACAAGGCATTTGGGGCCACTGTGGTATGATATTTTTTGAATCGAACTTTAAATTGCCTTTATCAAACCGCCTCTTCAAAAATTAAATATATCTGTACCACTTATAAGTGTTATCTAAATGCAACCTCACCATGTGACGCAGATTATATTTCTTAAAGAGTTTTTTCTTAATTTGTGACACAACACAATCTCATTACATTAATTCTTCCACTCCCCCACCCCAAAAAAAAAAAAGAAGAAAAATTCTAATGGATTGATCCATAATCATTGGATAGAAGTATAAACGGGACTATCATGTAATGTAAGCAATTTAGATTTAAAATTATGAAATTATACTATTGTTGTTATAACATAAGAGGAAAGAAAAAAAACTATAAAAGAAAAGTAATAGAATTAAAATTCAAGTGTATTTTTATTATAACGATAAGCCTATATATGCCGGCAGTAGTAGCGGAGCATGAAATTCTTTATTGTGAGATAAAAAATTAAATTAAGTATTTTTTCAACCAACATAACATTAATGAAAATAAATTAATATATTTCTACAAACTATTCATATGCATTTTCGCATTGAAATTATCATATAATTATATCATTATTAATATTGTAAAATATATCATCTTCAATATAGAGAATTAGACCATCATTCAACCATCACTTTTCAATCCAATTGTATGGTTCAAACCGTGGGATGAGGGCCTCGAGAAGTGTAGTGTTTACGTGAAGAAAAAACATGGTCGGCCATTGATATCGATGAATTGAGAAGGAAAAGACAATTATTTGATAAAAATGTCAAGTCTAAGTATTGGAAGAATAACGAAATTCAGGATTTGAGAGAAGTTGGGAGGCAGAATTTGTGAGAAAACAAAGTTGTGAAAATAAAAAATAAAAAATCGCAAAAATTTCTATGAGGTCAGTTTACCCTACTTGTAAGTTCATCACTGAATATCGGGTTCTAATGAGAGTTGTAAATTGAGACTTATCTAAATATTTTGATAAGATTACATAGTTATAAATAATTATTTCATAATTTTACAATAACCGTATAATAACTATAGAGCAAAAATTCATGTCTATAACATAGGACTCAAATTAAAAACTTGCCAGCCTTTGTTGATTCCTATTTAAGGATAATTAAAGTGGTAAATTATGTTTGGCGCGAATATCTGCATATAACCCATGTATACAGAGAGAGGGTGAACAACATTTAATTAACACTGTCTAGAACATACTGTGTGATGCATAACTTTCGTAAACAGCATGGGAAAGTGCACCATTCTTGAATGAGAAGTAAGTAATAAGTGTATGTATGTATGTATGTATGTATATATATATATATATTTTTTTTTAATTGTTATTTTCCATTTTTTATAAATTTCCCATTTCAATGACATATTATTATTGCTTTATCTTCAATCAACCTCGACATGTCTCTTCAATTTAATAGGGCCATCCTTCTCTTCACTTCCCTATAATTCAAGATTTTTTTAAAGAAAAATATCCTCTAAACATTTAATTTTTAAAGATGTACCATTGAAGAGAGAATCATATTTCACTCGTCACCAAAAGAGATATTTTTTGGAAAAAAATAAAAATGAAAAGAGAGACACACACACACATAACGAGCCCTGCCATTCAACTCACAAGGGACAAATTCAGGTCAAACCTTTTTTTTTTTGATAAATGTAAATTATATTGATGAAAAATTATGTACAAGTACACCGATTATACCTGGTCAAACCAAGATTAAGTACGTATACAAGTGCATCGAGCATACCCTGACAAATAAAATGAAAATACGTACAAACGACTAAATCTAACGACATAATGTCAGACTCAAAATGAATCAAAACATAATTGTGTATACATGTGTTTTAATCCTATTAATTTTCGTGTTTCGTGCTATGCGGTAATGGTAAATAGTGATAGCAAGTGAAATTCGCTTTGACTTACTTTGCCAAGATGTATCTCTAGCCTCCTTTTTAATTTACTTCAATGCACTAAGTAGTATATACATAAAGCGTTTAATGCCAAGCCACAAATGAACCTTTTTCAAAATGAATGCACTAAATTGATGTGTGAAGAAAATGTGTTGCACCGTCTCAATCCCGGCACCACAAAGCAGCAATTCTGTATTTATTTTTTTTGTCAAAGTGGCTTGACCTGCCTATGTAACGGTGGTGAGGAATGTTTATCCTGCTCTCTCCCACTGCGAGCACAGTAGGCAGGAGATCGTTTCCATAACGTGTATATACAAATGCAAAATACACATGATAAATCTTATATACACATTCCAAGATTTGCTGCCTGTGTATGACCAAGTGGACCAGTACTAGTTTGCATAGTAGCAGTCTTTCTAAAAGTTGATAGTGGGGCCACCTGGCATAACGGTTGTAAGTGAACATACTAGCCAATTTAAATACCATACATCACGACCCTTAGTCCCAGCTTACATCTAGTAACACACTAAATGGAACCGCCAAATACAAGCAATTTTCATTGTGCGGTGGAGATAGCCACCATGGAGACGGAGGTGCACAAGGTGGCGACACCACCTCGCCGGAGTACCCTTCAGAAACTCAAGACAAGATTCAAAGAAACCTTGTTTCCTGATGACCCTCTCCGGCAATTCAAGGGACAGTCATCCAAAACAAAATTTATTCTTGGAGCTCAGTATATTTTCCCTATATTATTGTGGGGTCCTAAATATAATCTCAAATTACTCAAATCTGATATTGTTTCTGGTCTCACCATTGCCAGCCTCGCCATTCCTCAGGCCTGTCATTAAGAATCCATTTTCTAGCTATTTAAATTCACTTCTCCTCTTATAACTCATTCAGGCGAATTATTTTTAGTTTTTTAAATAAATTTTTTTTTTTTGGGTTTTATTTTTTCAGGGTATTAGTTATGCAAAGCTAGCTAATTTGCCTCCAATTGTTGGTCTTTGTAAGTAATTCTTCTGTTAAAATTCTATCTGGTGCATGGCTGTTTTTCGACCCCATAAAAAAGAGAGCCTTTGATATACGGAGTCACAGACCGGCCATAGAACCCATGTATCTAAGTTCTGATTATTTCATTTTTCAGATTCAAGTTTTGTGCCGCCCCTTGTATATGCTGTTCTTGGTAGCTCAAGGGATCTTGCAGTAGGTCCAGTTTCCATTGCCTCTCTGATCATGGGATCAATGCTGAGACAAGAAGTTTCACCTGGGAAAGACCCTATTTTGTTTCTTCAACTGGCATTTTCTTCAACATTTTTTGCTGGTCTTTTTCAAGCTTCTCTAGGATTTTTAAGGTTGTTTAGTGATCATCAATAGCATTAATTCCTACTTGTCTAAACAACTGAGGAAGGAAAAAAAGCTTATCTGATTATTGGGTTTTTGTAGGCTTGGATTTATTATTGATTTCCTTTCAAAAGCAACCCTTGTTGGATTCATGGCTGGTGCTGCTATTATTGTTTCTCTTCAGCAACTTAAGAGTCTTCTTGGCATAACAAATTTCACCAAACAAATGGGCTTGGTTCCTGTCCTCAGTTCGGTTTTCCATCGCACAGACGAGGTTAGCTCATCTCTTCTAATAAATTTGAGGTTGGCTACATAATTTTTTTTCTATACTAGCATATTATGTGATAAATTTTACCGTATTATTGCATAATGAATAAATTATTATCCACTTTTTTATAAAGGTAAATTAACTTTACCAGGTTAATTTGATCCCCTTACAGACAAAAAAGTAGTGATTATTTTAACCTTTTCTTTTTGTTTTTATCTGATTTTTGTGCAGTGGTCATGGCAAACTATACTAATGGGTCTTTGCTTCCTCGTGTTTCTTCTTTTCACAAGGCACATTGTAAGTATTTTTTCTACTTTTTTATTATTTTTTTATTTTTACAAATTCTAATGTCGATCCTAAACTTATTGTGCTTGATATTTTATTGCAAATCATAGCACATCAAGTCGTGAGCTTACCAACTTCTTTCAACGTGTTGGGTCGTGTTCAAGAACAACTTTTGTAGCACTTATAATTTTAATATGAAATATCGTCATTCTAAATTGTTGCAATAACTTTTCTAAATAGTTAAGAATTAAGATTTTCTGCTTAAATTTTGAGGTTTTCAAAAATAAATAACGATTTCTGCCTCTAGATTTGCAGCTATTTTTACAAGTGAACCAATTGATACAAATATTTAATTGATAAATACCCATCTATTTTTCGTCTCCTATTAAGTCTAGTTTTGTGTATATCTTAGTATCTCAAACCGATTTATATTAACTGGTTATCGGTTGAAACTAGGCCATGTTTGATCAAAACTCAGTCAAAATCAATTTCACTTTGATCAATTTCGACTCGAATTTGTCTATACTATCAATTCTACTTACAAATTAGTATACAACTACCATTTAATGTCAAATTAAACCATAAGGAATCTTATGGCTGTGCATTGTAATGTGTGCTTGTGACAGGGTATGAAAAAACCAAAGCTGTTTTGGGTGTCAGCAGGGGCCCCTTTACTTTCAGTCATTCTCTCCACTCTGCTGGTTTTTGCATTCAAAGCACAGAATCATGGCATCAGTGTAGTAAGTTTCTCAGGTCCACTTCATGTCACTATTCACTTTAAGGGTCGGTCGAGAGAATTTTCATTACAAAAGCCTTCGTCTTAAAATCAAAATTACTTCTAGTGCGTTAATATTCAACCATTCCTCTACTCTCCTAATGCGTTTTATTTTTTTGGTTAAAACCAGATTGGAAAACTACAAGAAGGATTAAATCCTCCTTCATGGAACATGTTGCATTTTCATGGAAGCCACTTGGGACTAGTAATGAAAACTGGCCTTGTCACTGGCATTATTTCACTCACTGTAAGTAGTTCTTGTTAAAGATATTCTGCGATTTTCACTATATTTTTCCAACATTGTGTATATGTGCAGCTCTATATCTTTCACATGATTAATAACGACATATGCTAAAGAGGATTTTGTTGCAAAACAAATAAGATACCATAATCGCTCTGATACCACCCGTCATGAAATCAACCACTGAATTGAAATGTTGAAATTATATGGCAAATAATGAAGTATTAGATCAAAAATAAAAGAATAAAAGAAGACAAGAATATGATAGAGGAATTAAGAGATTTTATTGACTCAATAATAATGGAGAAAGTGAGAAGATTACAATGGATGTTATATTTCTAGTAATCATATATCTCACATTACAAAATTATATAGAAGAGTCTAATATTTATAGGAAACATGTATGTGACGTCCAAACCCTCTTGATAGAGTTGTTGATGAAGTAGAATGCCAAAAATCGAATCCAAAACGAAATAGTCGACTGGATGTATGACTATTAATTTTGTTGAAACAGGAGGGAATTGCCGTGGGGAGGACTTTCGCTGCTCTGAAAAACTATCAAGTAGATGGAAACAAGGAAATGATTGCAATTGGACTTATGAATATAGTTGGTTCTTCCACTTCTTGCTATGTTACAACTGGTATATCCATCCTATTCAATTCTGAATCACACAAATCGAAAGAAATTATGAGTGATTTGGCGCTTAACCTCCGTCAGTTTTCTGATGAGAATTGAATAATTGCAGGTGCTTTCTCAAGATCAGCTGTGAATCACAATGCAGGGTGCAAAACTGCAGTCTCTAACATAATAATGTCAGTAACAGTTATGGTGACACTCCTCTTCCTCATGCCACTCTTTCAATACACTCCAAATGTGGTGTTGGGAGCAATTATTATTACTGCTGTCATCGGCCTTATTGATATTCCGGCTGCCTATCAGATTTGGAAAATTGACAAATTTGACTTCTTAGTGTTGTTATGTGCATTCTTGGGTGTCATTTTTATCTCCGTCCAAGAAGGCCTTGCCATTGCTGTAAGCTTCAATGCCCCCTCTCGCCCCCGCCCCCCGGGAGGAAAATAACATTTACCTCCATATTCCACTTTGAAAACAAGGCAGCTCACTTCTGATGGTATAACTTACATTATCAGGTTGGGATATCCATTTTTAAGGTGCTCCTGCAAATTACAAGGCCGAAAGCAGTAATGTTGGGAAATATACCAGGAACGAATATATATCGTGATCTTCACCATTACCAAGATGCTCTTAGAGTTCCAGGCTTCCTCATATTAAGCATTGAAGCTCCAATTAACTTTGCTAACACAACTTATCTCAAGGAAAGGTTGGATTTTGCTTCTATCAACAAATTCTATCAATTTACCTCTATGGGTTGTTTGCTTCAAAATTTTCCTGTCAATATGACCTTAAGCTCTCCGCGTTTTTCAGGGTTTCAAGATGGATAGAAGAGAATGAAGCAGAGGATGAAAATGGAAAAAAGCAGTCCACAATCAAGTTTGTCATACTCGATTTGTCAGGTGAGTCTACTGAAAATTCTAATGCATGGTTTTGAACGAGAGGAAGGAGTCAAGAATCCTCTTCTCGATGCTAACTCTCACTCCGGCCATTGATTTCCCTCTCCAATAGTCCTTTTTCTTGAAGTTACTTCAAAGTTCCAAAAACCCTTCTTGATTTGTTAAAGGTGCATAATTCAAAAATTGAAACTGACATGAACATTACACTTTTCAGCTGTGAGTGCAGTTGATACAAATGGAGTCTCATTCTTCAAAGATTTGAGGATGGCACTAGAAAAGAAGGGTCTAGAGGCAAGTAGTATTAATATCCTTCAACAAATTTTCATAGTTTTTGGCTTAATATTTATGCTGTTTATTCCAAATCACAGCTTGTATTGGTGAATCCACTTAGTGAGGTGATTGAAAAGTTGCAGAGGGATGATGACTACAGAGAATTAGCAAGGCCTGACTGTATGTTCTTGACAGTGGAAGAAGCTGTAGCTGCTCACTTGTCAACAATCAAGAACCAATCATCCAACCCTATATAAGCATAATAAAAGGCTAAATCCCATCCCGAATTATCCTAGTGCACTCAAAATGTGACATACGCCGATGACGATAACCCTTCTATATATTTTCTACTAATTTCTTTTTTAGCTTAGCTCAAACACCAACGTGGCCAATAATAATAGAGGGCCTTGAAGTTGTTTAGTGTTGGCAAGGAAAAAGAAGTTCCCTAAAATCTGTACTGCAATCTCTGTTGTTCTTCGGTTACTGAAGTTTTTGATAATTGCAGTTTGACCCCAAGGATTTTTACTTCATTGCAATTGTGTTCATCTACTTTCTTTATAATACAATAAACCAGTCACATTTATCATTTTTATCTATTGCTTAATTATTTCTATAAATATTTGATAATATAATTTTTCTTCTTATTTTATAAACAAAATTTATATCATTATGAATATCCTCAAATAAGTAACTTATTTTCTCCCTAGACCAATAAAATGGCTTGCATACCTCAGCTAATTTGAAATGATGTGATAAAAAAATATCATCAGTAATAAAAGAATCAAATAGCGTCAATTACTAAGGTGTACTAAGATTTAGAAAGTAATATAGGTTATGTTATTTTTCTTATTTAAATGTTTCAAATCTACAAAAATATCATATGTGAAATGCGACTTCCACGGCCCCATAAGCTTTTTTAAACTCAATTGTTCATCCCCAATTTTAGCCCAAATATCTTAGAACCCCAATTCACTCATATCACCGACGTACAACTAAAAATGTGTACTAAGACAAGGTCGATTGTTGAGAACGACTGAGAAGCTACTACTTATATAGTAATATTCTCCAATTGTACTATTTTAAGAAGTTTATGAGGCCACATTCATGTATGGCAATTTTGGTAAGGTAGATAGATTGACTGAGTTGTAACTTTTTTAATGATTGTAACTCGTCAGGTGGGATTTGTGTACGTGACGTCAGCATTTTGAAATGATTGATGGAGTGCAACTCTTGAAGTTAAGTTATCATTGGGAAGCATTTTGAAATTTGATGAGTAAATCGTCACCACAGTATAAGTTGAGTGAGAAATGAAATATTTTACTTGAATGGTTTGTTGAATTGTTATTTTTTTAGCGACCGTAACTTGTTGGGTAGAGTTTTCGTTTGATATGTCAACAATAGGGAAATGAAAGTTGGCAGAAGATGGACGGAATGCAAACGACCAAAGTACTTTCTTTTTCGTTTCACATTTCCCATCAAACAAATACGGGATCGAGGCTTAGATTCCATTATTTTATGTTTTATGTCATTTCATTCTAGTGATTGGTTCGAGCTCCAAAGAACAAATATATCAATGAGCATTGTGAAGCACTTCAAAATTTAATTAGTATACCATGATAATGGTAGAAGTTGGTTGATTTTTGAAATATATAACTTTGTACTTTTTAGAAAATAATAAGACATTTTATGTAGTTCATAATTTTTTAATTAAAATACAAATTAATTTGATATAACTAATAATTAAGCCCCTGGGCTCTATTAAAACAAGATTTTGGGAGGATGTGTTTTGGAATAGTGATTTTTTGGATAATGTGCGGTTAAAAATTAATTTTTTTGAGCTTACGCATAACATTATTTTATTGAAAAATGTGTTTGAAAATGAATATTGAAAAAACAGAGCTCAAACAAGGGCTAAATAATTTGATAAAACTAGCGTTAGAAAATTTACTAAACCCTTGTTTGATAGGGGTTTAAAAATTTTTAATAGATTTTGATAAAA
This sequence comes from Fraxinus cuspidata, assembly GCA_903798385.1. Taxonomy (NCBI): domain Eukaryota; kingdom Viridiplantae; phylum Streptophyta; class Magnoliopsida; order Lamiales; family Oleaceae; genus Fraxinus; species Fraxinus cuspidata. The sequence continues at coordinate 734 of CAIGRP010127761.1, read as the reverse complement.
TTTGATGAAATATGTCATTAAAATGTTGTGGATCACATAAAATATGTTGTTGAAATTAATTATTGACTTTAATTTAAATTAAAATCTTAATTTTAGTCGCCACCCAATAGGGGCTGAATATTACATTAAAATAATTTAAACAATCAATTCTTAAAATTCAATAAAAAAAATCTGAAAAAGTAAAAAAAAAAATCTCATAATAAGGTGTGAATTAGTTTTATTTATAAGATATTTAAGCTAAATTCTGACGTTTGTAATTTATCAAAGGCTTTTGTTATTTGTATATCAAGGTGTCATTAGGAGGGTCCACGTCCAATAAAAAAAATCACGAATCCCCCCATTTTGAGGAGGACTATAGATTGAGGATGTCTATTGACGCTAGTGGTGGCAATGGGCAGAGCCAAGCCAGCTCGGCCCATGCCCACACGAGCTCGGCTCGTGCGAGCACGAGGCGAGCTCGTGGCTGGTCAAAGACGATCCCACTTTGGGCGAGCTAGGCTTGTGCTCGAGCTTGCCGCTCGTGGGGCACTCGACTCGTAATTTTTTTTTTTAATAACACTATACTAATTATTAAAGTCTAAACAGAAAATATATATACACATTGTCTAAACATTTTTTAAATATATATTTTTTAAAATATTTTTCTTTTTTAAAATAGTAATTAAAAAAAGATAAATAAACCCTCCTCATTTATCCAGGTTTGGGACCGGCTACTTTAATTTCGAGTATGCGGA
>CAIGRP010127756.1:0-10418 GCA_903798385.1 Fraxinus cuspidata | reverse complement strand
CAAACAAAACCCTCAATCATTGTACGGAGCATAAAATATTGAATTACACACTCTTCGTGGGATCGATCCTTACTTCCACTACTATATTAGTTTTAGAGGTTAAGGTATTACTTTTGGGTGCCCGCGACATCACACACAAATACTCCAGAATATCCTGTATCATTTCAGATTGGCGAAAAATCTCCCTATATGACATTTTAGGTGCGGAAGATCCCCCGGTGTCCATCCCCGTTAGTGCTGCCATTAATTCCACTTAAAGACGGCCAAAATAAATAATTTTAAAAGGGTAAAGTAGTCTTTTTATACTCATCCACTTATTAAAGACATGTTTACCTAGTTGAAGGGTCTACATAAAGCATGAAATTTTTTTTTTTTGGCAATAACCCACTTTATTTGAAGTTACAATGGAGCATCACTGTAGGTGTGGGATGGTGATCCAGCAAAAGACTTCGTGGATACAAGTCTACCTGGGAAGAAGGTTCCGGAGATGTATACAATGTTTGATAGTGAAAATCCGATTTCCATTTCTTTAATTTTTTTGCAATTATTTGTATCCCTAATTTTTTTTTTCAAGTTTTAGAGCAAAGTGGAGGTTGTTGGCTCTTCTCATAGTGTAACCCACCTGTGTCATAGATTTGTGGAGATCATACCTTGTTTGCTAAGATCCAAAAATGCACACGAACAACACACCCTAGAATTACAAAGACAAAAGAATAATTTTGAATTTGGAGCTGGATTTTTTGTTTTTTTTATGTGGGTTTGTTGTCAAGTAGGATTTTGGTGAAAAAAAAGTTTGAGTAGTGTTGTTATTTTGTGTAACAAATGGATGTTAGTAAATGTTGTTATTTTCAATAATATTGTTGTAATGATTTTGTTTTCCTTAGTATCTGTTGTGCAATGAAATGTTCTTAATGAGATATGAACTTCCAATTTCCTATTTTTCCTTATGTTCTTACTGGTTGTTCAAGTGTATTGGGGAATAAGATGGCAATCGTGATCAAAGATTTGTGTGGAAAACCCTTTGAGAATGGTAATAAGTTGTGGGAAACAACCTTGGTACGGTGAAACATTGTGCAATATAATCCTGCATATGGTAAACATTGCGCAACACAACACAACATTTTGTCGCTCTCAAGTGCTCGCAATAGTCCCACTACACTTTGTAGTGATTCATCACACTACCCCTTATGATCTTCATTGCCTTTTCTTTTGTTCGATAAACCTGCCACCCTGAAACGTTCCCCAAGCTGTCCCATTTTACTTTGTCAGTAAACCCACTAACAAGCATGTTAAGGTCAACTTTCCATGCAAACAAATATCTAGAGGCTAAGTAGCTCGATGTAGGCCTCTTATTTCAATACACCATAAGACAAGTGTGCTCACCTCTAAATGTTTTTACCGTAAAGCTTGCTAATTCTTTCTTCCTACTTGCATTTAATACCCAGGGACACGATTTATCTTTACACATTGCTCACAACCTGACTCCTTCATCCTTTAATTGATTTACCGATTTGCTCTCACAAAATTCTCGATTATTGTTGCTTTCAAAATGGTTTTAGTCTCAAACACTAAACCTATCAGCACACAATTGAAAAGGTTAGGGGGTAATCCACATTACTCATAATAGGTCAGGGGTATATTCCACAACAAAGGAAAAAGTGAATGGGGGTATTACACAACATGCCCAAAAGTTCAAGGGGTATTACCTAACAAAGGCATAAGGTCGGGGGTTACATACAACATAGTCAAAAGTTGAGGAATGTTACATATTCTGAAAACCGGCTCTTTTATGTTAGAACCGAGTTGAATGCATCCTTTTTTGGTCTCTTCCTTGATATTGTTCCTTTATCGTCCTCACTGTCCAAATTTATAATACGTTTGAATCCCCCATAATCTGTCTCACACCGTCGTATAAACTAAACCCAAACTCAAACCAAAGTTAAAATCAACATTTATTGTCTCAATTGGAGGTTTACCACTACTAGTTAGTTCATCCTCCATTTCATAGTCGGACTTGACAAAACCTTTCTAGTTCATCCATTATGTCCTCATCACTATGTTTAGTTGTGATTTGATCACTAAATTTTGTTGTTTATTTTAGTATGTTTAGGTTGTACATTCCCAACACCGGCATCATACGTAAGGGTTCCTTAAACTGTGACCACACCTCTACATTTTCATTTGCACATTCACCAATACACGATCCACCACACCACCTTCGCTTCCATCGAACACCACGATATAGCATCCTTCAATACTATATTCTTCTTCGTCGTTATGGGCACTACTCTTGGGAACATTTTCTACTGGTTCTTCATATGGTTCATTCTACAATGCATATGTTTGGTTATGTACTATCACATATATCTCCGCTAACCGTATCCTCTAATGTCTTTTAAAATCTCACTCATACCTAATTTACTCCATAATCTAGTCAGAGCATTACGTAAACTACCTATCTACCTCCTAACGTAGAAGTCAGAGGTCCACAATCTCCACACACATACACAAATGCTTTAAACCAATCAACATTGAAATATGAAGGCTTCACATAGTCCAAAAATATTATTGTACTATGTTCATATTTCACATTATTCGACTTATCGAAAAACATGCTCTCACTGTGAATAGTCATTGCAAAGTAGTTGGTATATTTGATTCAATGTACATGAAAAAAATAACAATGCTGAAACTAGATCAATACCCACAACAATCAACATGTATACACGTTAGAACCCAAAATTTGAACAATGGTAACAAATTGGACCAAAAGCATGATTTCATTACGCAAAATAGGTACATTAACCATACTCAGGAGCTTCATAATCAAACCTCTAAGTGCAAGAGCAGACATCCTTAATAAATGTAGGAGGAAACTATGCACATAACATAAATAAACTAATTTGAGATACCCACTTCAAAATTCAAATTTTCCTTTTGCAAAACGGTCTATAGAATGACATGGTGAGAGGCCTTTAATGAAAGAAACCGCTACAATCGTGGGTGATGCAATGCACAGTCGAAGTCGATAGCAGGTTCGCACCGAAAGGAAGGAGGTGACTGTTTGTTTCTCACCTACACCCTTTAGCCAGGCAAACAGGTCCTTAATAAGTGGATGGGTATGGAAAGATTGTTTTGCCATTTTAAAATTGTTCATTTTAGCCTTCTTAAAGTATACTGTATATTTAACGACAGCAGGGGGTCTTCCACACCTCAAATTCATATAGGGCTAAAGGTCAGAGAGTTTTTGTGCCAATAAGCCCAGAAACAAAATTAAATTATTGAGCATTTTATTCTAGTGTATAAATTGTATTAGGGTTTCAAACCTTTCAAGAAAGTACTTTGGGGTCTCAAAACTTTCACTTTTTTTGGTTAGAAATTCCAAACCTTTAATTGAATAGACAACTTAAGTACCTTTGGACGGCATTCTTTCCAAATATTCGTTAGTTGACAAAAGATTAAGAAATGAGTGCCCATTTGACCATTATTAAGAATGACAAAATGGTCCCTATATATATATATGTTTTATTTTCAATTAAAATATTTAGAATGACTAAAAATAGAGAAACAAAAATTTAGAGAAATATGAAAACAATTTAAAAGGAAAAGCAAAAGTTTCATATACTTTCCACCCACCCACCTGATCCCCACTTCATCCACTCGAGGTGGCGCCATACCACACTGCCATCACTATCCACCTCCAACCCTACCTCCATCGCTCTTAGACCGGAGATCTAGTTTCATTGTGATGGAATCAGGGTATGAAATGGGTGGTAGCAATGATGCGGTCTAGCAGTGCTGCAGGTGGGGATCGAGTTGATGGTACTAGGGTTGAGAAGATTGAAGTTTTTTTATATTTTAGGTTTAAGACCGTAGTGCAATTTATCCACTTTTAATTTTAAACTCGCATTGCCATGTATGAGATTTTAATGAATGTGGTCCTAGTTTTTTAATAAGCACATAGATGCCAATAAAAAAAATTTATGACTTTAAATAGAAAGTTATTTTATCACTTCTTTAGTTCATACATTCTAAAAATCCTGATTGCACCTTTTAAAACAAGTCGGATCATCACAAAAACGTACATTTATTGTGACATAACAAACTCAACAATAACCTACAAAATTTGAGGCGGAGAAACCATTGAATAACATTGTTGGGTCCGTCATTAAATATTTGTGCAGGTTTTTCTTGAGACAACAATGACACGACATTGTGGAGCAGCTCAAGAATTAATGTTCAAAACTAGCAAATCTCTATATCAGAATTTTATTACATTAATTAAATTAACATCTACTATTAAGAAAAAAATAACTTTATTATTTATATTTGTTTACTTGCACCGAGAAGTCCCTCACCATCACTTAAATACAGAAGGAAAATGGGCCTTATTTCATTATTTCGAAAAAAATTGTCATTTCCCCAACTACTTTTTCTCCACCGACTCTATGGTGTACAAAGGAATCTTTAAGGAAACCCTAAAATTATGGCCCTATAAAAGTATCAATTTGAATTATATAAGAAGCTGTTTTGGGAGTGCATAGTATTAAAATTCCAATTGGTCCAGCCTGAAAAGTATCCCTCGCTTACATTATTGATGCTTCCATTCCATGAAATGTCAAGTAGCCGTATATCTGAGAAGATCAAATCATTTAATAATTTAGAAAATGTTCATACAAAATTATCAGGTTGATTCAAGCGTCAAGACTCGACAAGTAAAGAGTCAATGGATCTATGTCGATTAACTCAAGTCAGGATAGGCTCGTTATATTTTACATCATATAATATGTTTCAAGGATTGATGCCTCTGTACAGGATCTCTATTCACTTTTTATTTGCCGTCTATAAACGGTTGATCGCTTCATATATACTCTACTATATATAAAAGTGCATAAGTTCAGAGAAATACTTTTGTACCAAATTAATATTTTCAAATTCCCAAATTGTCCTTCAGTTGGGTATATGCGTATCAATTTTTTTCAAAAAAAGAGTAACATCTAATCTGAATTTTTATCATCTATCCAAAGTGCCAATGCTTTTGATTCTTCTGGTCCCTAAGCAACTTGGAAGGAATTCAAGAAAAACACGGGCAAATGTTTCTGATAATATTTAGCAAATCAAGCAGTGATTTTTTATTTTTCACTAACTGGCAGTCTGGAAGTTTTGGGTTACCAATTATGATTTTTTAAAGTGTTTATTTTCAATTGTTTATGAGAGCTTGATTTTGAATAATTTTTACAGGCAATTTTGTAAATAATCCAACTCATTCTTGAGAGATTATATTCAGTAGTTTTAATTTTTTTTTTAAAAAAAATAAAATTACATATATATCCTATAAAAAAAGTAGGCACATGTAAATGTGCACGTCACTTAGTCCCTGTTTGGTGTGAATTAAAAATTTGAATAAAAAATTAAGTTAAAATTTGACAATTAATTTTAATGACAAATTTCATGGGATCCGTAAGTGTTATGTACTTTTTAGTCACTCATTTCATTAATATTTATCAAAATCTAAAATTTTTATTTTAGCTACACCAAACAGGATCTTAATTACATTTTCAATTTATTATTTTTTGATTGAATTTTTTTACTCATAAGGAATTTCTTCTTATAATTTTATATTTATAAGTAACTTTTTGTCTCATTAGTAGTATTTTTTACATTATAAACACTTTTTTACATCAAAGTAAAAATTTATTTTATAAGTATTTTTTTGCTTAAGTAACTTTTATTTATTATATTTTTTAGTATTTATAAGCAATTTTTTATGTATAATTTAATTTTTATCTTTTAAGATAATTTTCCAGAGGTAAAATTAGAAGAAATTTTGAAAATGCCCAAAAACTACTTATTTGGAGGGTTGAGAAATAGTACCTAAAATACACTACAGTGATTTTTGGTAAATTTTTAAACAATTCAAAATCAGTGCTTCAACAAAATTATCAAATACGAATTTTTTCAACATCTTATAAATGGAGCCCAAACACGATCAACCCTGTAGAAAAGAAAACCTCCTAAGGAGGCCTTAAATTATCCCTTTGACTTTATTCCAATAATTTTTTTTTAATGTTTTCACTTTTCACTCTTTTGTGAATATTTATCTATGTAGTTATAATTGTTCGTGATGTTAAATGGTTATTAATTCAGTGGATTTCTACTATGAAACCAGAAGGATTGCTAAAAAAATGTTGCAAAATGAAAAAAGAATTCTGATATTTGGATTTCCGTTAATAAGTTGAGAATAAATTAATTCATGAATGTTTCATCTCTCTTAATTTTTTATGTTTTACTGTAATCAGAGTAAATTTTTAGCGATGAGGGTTGAAATAATAATATAAATTTTGATGGGGAAATCTTTACACAAAATGTTATTTATTTATTTTTTTTATCAAGTTTTCATTTGGCTAGACAAAATTGGTACGTTTCTTCCTTGATTCTAGATTGAGGTTCTTATTTAACAACCTATAGCTGGAGTTGACATTGAATGATATAATTGAACTAGCAAGAAAGGTTTGTTGGCCAAAAAAGTGCTAAGAAAAATGATCTAATCGTAGCATTTGTGAGGGAGATATTGATTTATTCATTTCAAGCCGCAGATCGTATTTTCAAGCTACTCTTTAAATAAAGGATGTTTTGTATCGTACATAGTCGGTGCTTAAAAATAAATTAGAAGATATTCTATTTTTAACGTTTTAAAATATATAGTGAGCTTGTACGCTTCTAATTATTCACATCATATTTAAATTGGTTGATCATTAATCAATAAGTATTTTTTGAGAAAAGCAAAATGAAGTACAAAAATAAAGAATATCGTTTGTGAAATTGTAGCGAGATAGACCTCCGCGTTCTCCTTGAAGTGTTGTGTGTTCCGGCTCCTCCGATAAACAAACGCTACCTGTAAAATGAGGTTAGAGTTTTCTCCCCCGTTTTACGTTCGACATGAGAATTAGTATGTGGTTTTAGGAAAGTAGGAAGGAAAAATAATTGAGATTCAAATAGATCGGGTTCCAAAAAACTCTATCCCTTTCTGACATTAGGAGTATTTTTAGGCACTTGATGCAACGTACATGTTCAGAGGTTATTGGTGCCATGTGTCCCACGTAATTCTTCCCACTTTCCCCACGTTCTGAAGGGATGACCCGCTCTTCTCCAGTGGTTGGTGTCCACGATTGCCGTTGAACGATTCCTATCCGTCTCATGGCCATTTTTAGAATTAAGTGTAGTGTTGGCCTCATAGCAGTCGACCGCTTTGTGGTGGTAGGCGGCTTTATAGTGGTAGACGGTCCATGTGAACATAGAGCGCCCCATAGTGGTATACGGCCTCATGATAGTAAGCGGTCTGTAGTGGTAGACGGCATATGTGAACTTAGAGCGCCTCATGGTGGTAGGCCTCATGGTGGTAGGCGGTCTGTAGTGGTAGATAGTCCATGTGAACGTAGAGCACCCCATGGTGGTAGACGGCCTCAGACGGCCTCACATGAGGTGCTCTACGTAGAGGGCCTATCAAGTAGTCCTCATCTTGAGGGCATCGTAGATCATTATTGATGCCATCTTATATCACTAGCCCCTTTACCTCTTGTCGATGTTTATCGATAAGGGGTAGCATCTCCACGCTAATTAAATTTTTTTTAAATGTGTGTCGACATTTGATATAAATGGGTCGAGCAATCTAATTAATGTAGAGTGATAAAACACTGTACAAGTGGCACCCCATAAGTGGGTTTTAGTTTTGGAGGGAAATTTTCTCCCAAAAAATTCAAATTCCACATCTATTTAAAGAGGTGAGTGCTTCCCTTTTACTCCCACTTTTCATTTGCAAAAAAACTCTTCTCCCTCTAACTCTCAAGGGAACTCATTCCCCTCCTCTTCCTAGGTTTATTTTTTATTTTTTATTATCATTTTGGTTTTCTTCCTCTATCATGTATAAAACTTATATATCTTCTTCATCCGATGAGAGTGGTAGTGAGGGAGTGGGATAATTGACCGACCATCATCGGATGGGTCAGCTGAGGCCGGTGCTGGTCGATGTGCGTCGAATAGCTAGTCTAGTGACGAGTATCGACCAGCCCTTTGGTTGGCCGACCGTCGATCGGTCGACGAGTTAGTCACTTGTTGACAGGCCACGCCGACATTCCCCCTCCTGATGTTGGTCAAATTTCAATGATTCCGATAGTCTGTCCCATTCGACCAAGATTTATACTTTCCAACCAAGTTCTCCCAAAAGATACATTGGTTCGATTAAGTCCTTAGACCAAAATATAGAGATTAGGTGAGATGCCGTAGGCAAGGAGGTGGTTCTTGAGATTCCAAAATGTTAGTCTTTATAATTCTCCACTTAAACTAGAAAAATCACATAGCAAGTTCGATCGTGTTGACAATTATATATATAGAGCCCCTATTCCCAAAGAAAGACTTCCAGGGTCTGACCGTCGTGAAATCGCCGTGTACAAAGACATTATGGATGGTGGCTTTCGATTCCTCATCCGTCCCTTTTTCTTATCGATATTTAACGAATTTCACTTCAACACCAATTGGAGACACCCTCAAATTCATCTTTTTAATAGTGAAGTCGAGCTTACTCCTCTTCTAAAGAAACAAATCCAGCATGTGATTGATACACCACCTATTGCACCCGAACTAGGGTCAGTTCTGACTATGAGGAACACATTGATAGTGGAAGATTGGTCGTCACTATCGGTAAGTTCTCTTGCCTCGCTTGTTCTTTTACGATTGCATATATTTTTACTTGTTATTCTTTTTTTGCCTACTAAACTCAATTTTGCACATGCAAATATGGATTTTGATTTAGATGAGGTGTTGAAGTCTCTACCTGCTTTGGGGAGCGATGATGGATTTATCCTTGTTGACGGTTGGTTCTCACATATTGTGCTTTTAATTTTATACTTGTGAGCACATTCATTTCTTGTTCCCTAAGCTTGATGATCTTTACCTTATGTATGTATGTTTAGAGTTCGACTTGGAGGAGACGATGGACTCCATACTAGAACATGAATATGAGAGCGATGCAAATCTGACTCCGATTCCATTGAAGATAAAGAAGACTAATGATGGAGGAGTAATGCATCATGCCCCTGAGGAGACATCCCAACATTTGAATGAGCTCCCTGAAGCCATCTTACCACCTGAGACTAGAGGGGGTAGCTCCGGCCGTGCCAGGTTTGAGTGTGAGGGATCTTCTCTCCCAAACTTTGCATTCTCCCTACAAGGGACTATTCTGAGATGAGAGTGCTCAAGTATTTGGTTGCACCTACTCGTGCTCTGGAGATCGCTAAGTATAGTGCTGATGACATAGAGAGGGTCTGGCGGTCTACACGTAGAGGGTACATTTCATGCTATGCTTATCTTTACCTTGGTTTATTTTCATGCTTATTAGTTCTTGATCTCTTTACCTTGTTAGGTTGTGGCCTTACAAACCAGAATCACCGAGTCAAGTTTTCATCAGTCATAGGAGCTAAAGACCATTGCCAAGGAGAAGAAGAAGAAAGCTCATCACTATAAAAAGAAAGTTTTGTCATTGAAGAAGTCTCTAGAAGCTTTGGAGGCCCGAGCTCGCGAGCAAGAGATGGGGAGGCAGTAGAAAAATATAAAGCTCCAGTGGAGTATGCCAAGGACTTGGAAGCGAAAGTGGAGCAGTATAAATCGTTATCCGATTACGTTAAGGCTTTGCATTCATATGGGAAAACAACGATGGCTACATCCATCAAATTAACCAAGGAGTGGATCTCTATCAAACACCCTTCCATTGACCCTTCGGGTTTCAATAAGTTTCTGGTGCAGCGGAAAGAAAATGAGAGTGGAGCCCCTTAGTCCAAGGTATTGTCAGCATATCGAGAGACGGGAGCGAGGGGACTTCTCATTCGGGTTGACATAGCCTTCTGTTGTAGGTCTTTGAGTATTTTTTATGGTTATTCACTTTTCCTTATTGTCTAATGATTTATCTTGGTCCGGGATGTGGAAAAACACTTACACTCCATATTTTTAAAGCATCGTCGCATTATAATGGAATATTGTTGTTGATTAGTTGTTTTTTTTTTTTTTGTTATTATCCTTCCGCAACTTTTTTAATTCAAGCGAGTGGTTATTAGCGAATGCGTCATCCAAGGTGTAGCGATCGAAAAAAAAATCTTGTATTTCGGTTTAAAAGAAATTTACTTGTAGAAACCAAAAATAATTTAAGTTATATTAAGTCGCTACGACCCTCCCTAAGAGTTCGAATTAAAGTTTTGGTCACAATAATAAATGTTTTCCTCCATTAATTCATCTCCATTTATTTATTTATTTTTATTTCATTACCCTCAACCTGGCTTTTCAACTCCCCCACTCTCCAATTTACAAATTGTAACTTCCCATTTCTATTAACTGTTGAAATCATGGTTATTAACTTCTTTTGAAACCAA
>CAIGRP010127755.1:0-42190 GCA_903798385.1 Fraxinus cuspidata | reverse complement strand
TACATCAGATGGATGTGAAGAACGCATTCCTCCACGGTGACCTCATGGAAGATATTTATATGAAATTTGTTTATAAACTAAAATGTTCTTTGTATGGTCTTAAGCAGGCTCCTAGAGCATGGTTTGACAAGTTCCGACGTACTCTTTTGGATGGGAAGTCTTATCTATCTCACTATCACACCTCACGATATTTCGTTTGCCGTTCATACCATCAGTAAATTTATAGATGTTCTGCGTCATCTCCATTTGGGAGCTGTTCGTCGGATTATCCGGTACCTTATTGGGACACCTCACCTTGGTTTGTTCTTCCCTAGGGGGACATTTCTTGAGCTCACTGCTTATAGTGATGCTGATTGGTCCGGTTGTCCTGATTCTCATCGATCTACTACTTGGTGGTGTGTCTTTCTAGGTGATGCCCTCATTTCTTGGAAATGTAAGAAGCATGATTGTGTTTTTAAGTCTTCCACTGAGACTGAATATCGTGCTATGTCAGCTGTTTATTCTGAGATTATATGGTTGCGATGTCTTCTTGCAAAACTTGGTGTTTCTCAACCACGGCTTACGCCACTCCATGTGACAATACTAGTGTTATTCAGATTGCGGCTAATCCTGTGTTTCTTGAACATACCAAACATATTGAGGTAGACTGTTATTACATCCGGAATGCCTATAATTCCAATGTCATTACACTTCCCCATGTTTCCACTGCTCAATAGGGCACAAATATCTTCACTAAATCCCTGACTCGTCATCGTCATAACTTTCTTGTCAGCAAATTAATGCTTGTGGACTCACCAGCATCAATTTGAGGAGGGGGGGGGGGAGAGGAAGTATCAGAGGATATTCACTATTTAATTTAATTATAATTTCCATTTATAACTCATATAGAATTAGAAATTTTCTATATTGTATAGCATAAAATCTTTCCTTGTATATCTTTGTAATATTCTATAAATTATAAGGCAATACACATGAGAAAGGCATTCTCTGCAAAATTGTCACACTTGAGCTTATTCGTGTTGAGATTCATAATAAACTATAAATAACTCTCTGGCAAAGATTGTAAAGCCAAGTCTACATTTAGTTCATGGTCCATTACTTAGCCCAATTGAGCCAACTTCTTAATAAAGTCAATCATTTTCAGTACAAGAATACTAACTGAATATCCTTCTACCATTTTGCATTAGTATAACTGCTTGGAAGTCTCGTATCTTTCTATATATGATTATTCATTATACAACTCCTTGAGATGAAAAATTATAGTATAGGCATCCATACCCTCATATTGCTTTTGTAACTCAGGTGACACAATTGCACGCATCACAATGCTACAGTATTATCTCCATCACCGTGTTTATTATAAGCAACCAACTCTTCCTCGGTCGAGTCTTCAGTAGGTGTCTCTGGAAATAACTGCTCAAGAACATAACCAATTTTCTTATGCTCGAGAACAATTCTCGAATTGTAATGTCAATCGAGAAAATTTGGCCCGACCAGTTTGTTACATCCATAATGGTTCTCAAAATCATATGGTTACTCATGATTCAAAAATTGTAAATGACGAAATATAAAGAATTAAAATGAATTAAAATGAACTAAATAATTTATATGTATTTTAATATAATTAAATATGATTCCACTATTTAAAATAATGTTATGACCCTCACACATAAATTAATGAAATTCATACTTGATTCTCAGTGGGCTGGAATCTCATTTGTTATATTAAGACATTGAGTACACTAAACAAGCCTTAATAAAATATTTGGGTAGATAATATTATCAATTGTATCTCTATATAACTCATAGATCATTAAGCTGAAAACTTTTTATTTTCACCCATCTTATGTGCTAGCCTAATGTATCTCTAAAAATTCATTCCCTTGAATGTACTCAACAAAAAATAAATTTAATTTAAATCAAACTCGTCATTCAAAAATATATAATATTTAATAGTGTCAAACATATCCTTAATATACCGACCTTGAGTATAAGCAACAAGTTGAGATCGATTTAGTATTCTCATTTTTCACTATAATAATGGAAGACGAATAATTAATTGACTTAATATTTTAGTGGATGATTTATCATGCAAATGTCTCATCATAATAATTATACGTATTTTATCATACATCTAGCATGCAAATAAACATACATATAAAAGTGTGGACATTTATGGACTAATACTATCTACACTTCCCGAACCAAAGAGAATACTAGTTGATCAATTCTTAATGGGTATTGCATTGACTCATGCAATGCACCATATGCATGGTATCCACCTCTTTTGCTTCTTCAACTAATTTGACTACAACTATTTCCTATACTAGTTGACACGTGTTCACAAAAATAGGTATAATTAAAATCACCGCAAGTGTAATGTTCGTTACAAGTAATAAAATGGACTTTTGAGTCCAAATATCGTCCTACAAGGATTGATTAGTTCTAATTCAAATTATTGTGACATTAACCGAAATTATGAAATTGAAGTGTTGTTGTAATGAAATTATAACCACATTAATCTAATTATGCTATGATGCATGATTTAACTAAACCGAATGCAAATGATGTTGAATGTAATTTGGGGTTTTCGAATGTATGATAAATGTACTAGGATCAAGAATCCCTGTGTAATATTCTTCTCTAAACTTACTTCTATACCCTAACACACGATTGTAATATTGAAGAATCAAAGCTCCTAACTTATTTAACAATCTCTCTCAAGTAAAATTAAACATATTCCAATATGTCACTCGACTATATTTCTTTGACGGATGCAAACATAAATTTTATGAACAATTAACGATTCACCTAGGGCATAGTGGTATATTTATATCCCCTATTGAACCATATGATGATTTATATCACGTTGAACCTATTTCCCTTCTTTCGAATGCATGAAACAAGCCACCAAACTCACACAATTACGTATACAATAATCATGGAGATAAGAAACTCATATAAATCATTCAAATTATCAAATGTATTTTTGATTGTCAAGAGTGTAAAACTAATAATTGAAAATCATATTACATAGTTCATCTAACCTTAGTACAAACTTAATTTAGCCTAGCATGGTAGAACAAAGAAAATCAGAAAAATCAATGAAGAACGACATTACCAATTTTGATTCTTGAATTAAATCTTCGCGTCGTGATGTTATTCTCCTTGTTTGTGAGTCTTTTTTTCTCTGAAAACCTTCAAAAAAATCTCTTTTCGTCGATCTGGACAGCTTTAGGGTTTAAATATCCTCCAAAGATTTGTTTTCAAAGGTGTTTGAACTAAAAAAAGAAACAGATTTTTCACCAAAAAAGTCTACTATGCGACCGCATAGTAGAACAAAAGGCCTCTTTTTTATCTAAAAAGACCTATCTGACCGCATAGCTCTTTGAGCTATGCAACCGCATAATAATAGTACTTTACATATTCTTGCATTTTGGTCCTCAAATTTAGTTTCACAAATCTTGACCTCATTTCCCATACTTCTTCCTCCAATGTGCTATTCCAATGCTCAATTAGTCTTCGACATCTTCATGTCTCCAATTCTTCTTCTGGGCTATCTTTCGAATATTTGCACATTGGTCTCTGAACTTTAGTTTTCTTTTATTTTTGTCCTTTTTTATTTTTCTCCTAATTTCTGCCATACTAATCATTGTTGTCCTGCAAAACCTAAATTACATTGAATTAAGCTATATTCCACATATTTTCATGTTTGTGAACCGAAATAAGTGTTTAAAATGCACTTATCAACTCCCCCAAACTTGAACTATTGTTTGTCCTCAAATAGAACTGTATCTTAATTCCACAAAAACATGGTTTGACAACTTGTCGTGACTCGGGATTGGATTTTAGTAATAAATTAGATGAATAATTTTAAACAGTGGAAAATCAATCAATCTACACCTGTTACATGTATACTTGACGTGTGTGTGTATACTCATGCCAACATATAAAACTCATGATTGGCTCAATACCTGACCCAATAGTAGTCAAATATTTCCTTACTTCACTCGAGAGATGCACCCTCCCCCCTAAAAAAACCTTATTCTTTTCACTCAATTTTCTCAAGGTGCATCCTAAGTTGAACTTATCCAATTATGTTCCTTATCCTCTCTTAGTTTGGATAGATCATACTATTACAAGTTCACACTTTAACAAGTCTAGATTTTCCTATATTTTTTTATTGCTTCAACTTTCAAGACTAAACTGAGTTACTTGCCTCTCATCAAATGTATAGTTCTATCGACCGAATGTCTAGAGAGTAATCAATGCGATTTTATATACAAATGTATATCAATATTATTATAATCTTTTTCTGTAACATCTTTTTATTTGCTTTCTATATGACCCATGTAATGAGTTTTAGGCAAATAACTCCCAAGTCAGATGACCATATGTCACCAGGTTTTCAACTGCCTTTATAGGCTTAATCACTCTAGTCATACAGGCTCGACAAGATGCTTTTATTCACTTAAAGATTAGTGCAATGCCCATTTTCTTTTAGACATCCAGTTTTCAAAACTGACCTCTAACTTAAAGCTTTCACCTCATCCTCTTCTCTTAGTTTTTGACAATCCACACAAGTTGTTGTCATGCACAGAATCTCTACTCATCTTAATGTTATCTTGTAACAACTCAACCATCTCCAAACCACCCTATGGTTGGATTACAGATTTATACAATGTAGATTATTTGGGTTATATACCATGTTCAACCATTACCTAACTAATAAACCAAATCACCAACTCAATATGTAAACATGAGTATTGTGCATAAACATATCAAATTTAGCATTCACATGCTTTGATTAATCTAAAAGTGCACTATTTTCATCACTCACTATTCATACTTAGCACACAACTCTAATCTAATGCTAGAAAATAAATAATAAAAACTGAAAGTCACTAGATAAAAACTACATAAAAGATAAAATTTAATAATTTTTTTCTTTTTTTTTCACACAGACACGCAATTCTGCAGTAAAACATGATGAATGACACCCCCCTAACTTATATAAGATATTGTCCAAAATATTTTGAAGAATAGAAAATAGCAGTATAAGGAATAAGTAAAAGAAAACGGGGTTCAGAATAAACCCATGATCAGTACGGAGATAGTAGATGGAAACCAGATCCTGATGCGTCATCAGCTGACAGTGGTGGGAGACGGGCGAGGATCTGTTACATTAATTCGGATTGTTGTGCAAGCTTGGGCTGCATACCTTGGATGTGGAGAGATTGACCCCGAACCTCAGCCTCGATGTAACCCAAATGGTCCCAGGACTCGTGAGCTCTCAACTAAATCCCATCAACTCTGCCAACATAATTATACAACGGCCCGATCATGATCTCAACCTCATATCTCGTAGCTAAGGACTCCCTACTGGCGTTGGAAGTAAAGTTCCTGGTACTTAGCATGTCATCCCCAATCGTCTGGATAATTGTACCCATAGCGCCCACAGCCTGCCAAAGACTTTTTATGTCTCGGCCCGAAACGGTCATAGTAGCGAACATATGTCTTAACAGCTGTGTGTCGACCTCCAGTGGTGCTGGCTATAGCTTAGGCATCTCAGCGTCCTCAGTCCCCTGATCATGTGCAGCCTGCTGCTACCTCAAATGTGCCCTTTCTTGTTTCTCTCTATGTTTTTCCCGAGCTCGATCTTGAGCCTAGTTTGTGTAATGAAAAGGCTAGGTTTCTCAAGAAGCTTCCCGAATGGGATAGTAATGCCGACATGCTTCCAGATGCCACTGATGAGACTTAGAAAGATCAGAGATCGGTGTCGATCCTCCCAAACACCCTGCAAATAAATCTGACCATATATGAAAGTTGCTAAATCAATCTTCTGTCCTCCCACCAAGTGATAAAGTAGACCGACCATTGGATTAATAAATGTAGTACAATGTGAGATGGGCTCGATATTGTAGAAAATGAACAACCAGAGTATGGCTATTGATGGTGTAAGCTCAATCTGTTACCACACAAAATTTTGTAACGACCAAACATCCTCACGCCCTAGTAGTACTCCCCCTATTGTACTCCAATGGAAATCATCAGGAATAGGAGTAATGTTATCCCATATCAACTGATAGTAGTCATGAATGACTTCAAGTGTAAACATGATCTACTTATCTCGTATCCATGTCTAATGTTGATGTTCGGACTCTGGGGTGTCGATGTCCATGTTGAAGTTTGCATAGAACTCGCGAGCTAGTCCCTCATACACCGGATGAGGTTGTTCTATGACTTTTCCCAACCACAATTATGGATCAAGGTGACTATATCGAAACTGGGAAAATTATCCAATCTGACCTATCTCTCTGGAAGCAAGGCCTGATGGCCAATGATATCGGAGTAACGAGTAATGGCCTCTTGATTGAGAAAGCGGCATAAACCTCCTTCGGGTCCTCGAGTATGTAGTGCCCGAGGTGGATGCTACTTTCTTCTTTCCTTTAAAAGTGCATTTTGGAGGCATTCTGCAACACAAAGAAAAATTTAAACATGTAAATCATATGTGATGCAGAGTTTATAAGTGCAAGAAAGTTCTATATGTAAGTCAAAGCATGCAAGTTAAGTGCGTAATTAAAGGTATCATGTAATCGACCAAACAAAAGAAAGAACGATGTAAGAAGGACGAGGTCGACAAAATGTATGGGTAAATATGGGTATCATAGGACACAAAAGAAAAATGTAATGAACAAAACCGAAATCAAGTCAAACAATGAAAGTTGTGCAAAAAAGACCATGTTCAAGCAAGGAAGTTCGTGTCCGGACACCGACAAGTAAAATTGAAATTTTCCTGAGCAACCTCTAGGAATATGAAAGAGGGTATACTAGTCTAGCACATACTCAAAATACAAATCAAATGCATGTCATTTGGATTCGGAAACCGAGGGACAAAATGAAGGGCGTAGACTGTCGTGTGCCTAGCCATGATGTGCCTATGTGTCTCACTTTTTGGTTTTGATATGTGGAATGATAATTAGCCAGGCATCGCAACATAAAAAAAATTGGAAATGCATATGAAAAATGTCAACATCGAAATGAGACTGAATCCCACACAAGTTCACATGTGCATTTCATCGAACACGTTGCACGCGCTTCATTTTTCATGGAAATGTTAATACCTTGGTTAAGAACCAAACCATAATTTTTTTCCAATTCAATGCAATCAACACAACATCCATCATCTATCAAATTCTTGTACTTCATCTCAAGCACCCAATTTCTCCAAAACAACCAAGAAAAATGTACATAAAAACGAAAATAGAGAACATACCTTGATGTGATGAGTGATATTGAAGAGGAATGGAGACAAGGTGAGTGTGAGTGATGTGGTGTGGGGGTGTCTCGTGTGTGAGGGTAATTTGAGTAATGGTGCGTGCGTGTGTGGAGGGTTGGGTATGTGCGTTTGTGCGTGGGAGTGGGAGTGGAGAGAAGAATGGAAAAGGTGTGCGTGTGTTTGAGAATTTAAGGGGGTTTGTGTGTGTGTGTGTTCTATGCGACCGCATAAAACACTAGCTTGCGGTGGCATAGAACAAGTGTTCGAGGCCAATTTTGGCCCTGAACCATAGCATGCAACCACATGCCCTGGTGGTCTATGCAGTCGCATAGACAACAAGGGTTGCATTTTCTGGCTGATTTCAAAAACTGGTCTCGTTGGAGCATTTGATACCCATAGTCCTCGATTTTCGTGCAAACAAGCTCAAATATACATAAAGAATGTATGCAACATGGAAAAAATTGCAAAACTTGCTTAACCCTTCGAAAACTCATTTTTGGGTAATTTTCACTAAAAGCTTAATTTTCACCCCACATTGCAAAATGGCCTTCCAACGCCCCCCCACCACTCGTCAAAACACAT
Organism: Fraxinus cuspidata; assembly: GCA_903798385.1. Taxonomy (NCBI): domain Eukaryota; kingdom Viridiplantae; phylum Streptophyta; class Magnoliopsida; order Lamiales; family Oleaceae; genus Fraxinus; species Fraxinus cuspidata. Next base: position 34,329 of record CAIGRP010127755.1, on the reverse strand, counting down.
TTTAAACCATTGTGTGTGCGTGAATGCCAAGAACTTGATTCAAAAATATTTTTAAACTTGAAAACACATGTTGATTTCGAAAGTTACAATTTTAATTGTTTTGCCTCGGAATGCGTGATTTTAGCATCGAAACAATGGAATCCCATTCCAACACCCTCAAACTCATACACAACATAATTAAGACCAATTTGGACCATGCACATACGCTTAGTGATCTATAGGGATATGAATACCTAATATGCCTAAAATTTGCAAGAACATGAAAAATTTCGTAACTAATGCATAAAACGAAATAAATAAAAAGGAAGAGTTTGGCATTTTCATACGCTTCTTATAGAATTTTGCATTATCATACGCTTCCAGTTGGAATTCATCCATCTTATTCAATTGCATCAATCTCTTTTCACCAACTGCCTTCATATCAAAGTTCAAATTCATTACTGCCCAGTATGCTAGGTGCTCCAACTCGATTGGCAAATGACATGCTTTTCCAAAAATCAACCGATATAGAGGCATGCCTATAGGTGTTTTGAATGCTGTCATGTAAGCCCCTAGTGCGTCGTCAATTTTATTAGACCAATCTTTCCTAGAAGAGCTCACCGTTACCTCTAGTATTCTTTTCAACTCCCTGCTAGAGATTTCAACTTGGCCACTAGTTTGAGGATAGTATGGAGTTGCTACATGATGATGGACGCCATATTTAGCCAACAATAACTTGAAGTGACGATTGCAAAAGTGTTTGCCTCCATCACTGATTATAGCCCAAGGTGTGCTATAGCTGGTGAAAATATACTTCTTTAAAAATCCAATCACCACCTTATCATCGTTGGTTGGCAAGTACCACTACTTCCACCCATTTGGAGACATAGTCAACAGCGACCAGTATGTATTGACTTGAGAATGATGGTGGGAACGGTCCTATGAAGTCAATTCCCCGTACATCAAAAGAGTTCCACTTCAAGGATGCTATTTAGAGGCATTTCATTCCTTCTTGAGATAGTACCAATGCATTTACACCTATCACATCGTTTCACAAATTTGAAAGCATTCCATAATATGGAAGGCCAATAGAACCCAGATTGTAGAATTTTTGCTGCTGTTTTGGATGCCACAAAATGACCCGCACATGCAGATGAATGACATTGCTCTGATATTTTAGGGCTTCTTCCTCTAGCATACATCTTCAAATATTCTAACCTGCTCCTTGCCTATACAAAATGGGTTCTTCCCAAAATTAATATTTCAAATCAGCAAAAAACATTTTCCTCTGATGACTCGAATAGTCCGATGGTGTGATAGACTTGGCCAAGTAATTTAAGATGTCAGTATACCAATGTACTCCATCCATACTGAAAATCTGCTCATCCGAAAAAATTTCATTAATGTCAATGGAATCATTCTGCGCTCGTATCTCCAGTTGAGACAAATGGTTTGCTACCACATTTTCATTGCCCTTTGTGTCCCGTATCTCCAGATCAAATTCTTGTAGAAGTAACACCTAACTGATAAGTCTTGGTTTGGCGTCCTTCTTCATTAAAAAGTACTTTAAAACAGCATGATCAGTGTAAACGATGACCTTTGTCCCACCAGATAAGACCAAAATTTGTCAAAGGCATAGACTACTGCTAACAGTTCCTTCTCCGTAGTGGCATAGTTTAGCTGGACGTCAGTCAATGTTTTGCTCGCGTAGTAAATCACGTGAAATATCTTGTTTCCGCTATCCCAATAATGTCCCTACTACGTAATCACTAGCGTCACACATTAATTCAAATGGCAAGCTCCAATCTGGTGTGATGATCACTGGTGCTGAAGTCAACTTTTCTTTTAACGTGTTGAAAGCCACAAGACATTCTTCAGAGAAGTCAAATGCGACATCCTTAACCATTAGGCTAAACAACAGCTTTGTGATCTTCGAAAAATCCTTAATGAACCGTCTATAAAACTCGGCATGCCCAAGAAAACCACGAACACCCTTAACTGATGTAGGCGGCGGTAATTTTTCAATAACCTAAATTTTTGCTTTGTCAACCTCTATCCCATTAGCTGAAATGTGATGCCCCAATACAATGCCCTCATGTACCATGAAATGACATTTTCCCAGTTCAACACCAAGTTAGTTTCCCTGCACCGCTGTAAGACCAAGCTCAAATGCTCCAAATATTCATCAAATGACAATCCAAACACCGAGAAGTCATCCATGAAGATTTTTATGAATTTCTCCACCATGTTAGAGAAAATCACCATCATGCAACGATGGAAGGTAGCAGGAGCATTGCATAACCTTAAAGGCATCATACGGTAAGCAAATGTACCATAGGGGCAAGTGAAAGTGGTCTTTTCCTAATCATCAGGTGCTACTGGAATCTGATTACATCTAGAGTAACTGTCAAGGAAGAAATATTGTGAGTATATTGCCAGTCGTTCCAGCATCTGATCAATAAATGGAAGGGAAAAGTGATCCTTTCGAGTGGCAGCATTGAGTTTTCGGTAATCACTGCATACTCTCCAGCATGTAATAGTTCGCGTGGGAATCAACTCATTCTTCTCGTGTTGCACCACTTTTAGGCACAACTTGGCCTGGACTGATCCATGCGTTATCTAATATTCGGGTAAATGATTCCAGCATCGAGAAGTTTCAGTACCTCGACCCTGATACAAGATTTAAAATTCTCATCCATAAGAATCTTGTGCATGTATAGTGAAGGGCTGATCCCTTTGATATTCGTGATAGACCATCCAATTGCTATTTTATTTTCCCGGAGCACCTGTAGTAATCTCTCTTCCTCCACCTCACTAACTGAGCTCGATATAATCACCGGAAATGTAGAAGACTCTCCCAAGTAAGCATAATGAAGATGAGGCAGTAGTTGCTTAAGTTCCAACTTTGGAGGCTGTTAAGCAGATGGTAAGGGTCTAGTAGGACCAATTCCTAATTTGTCAAATTGTCATTTCCGTGTGTATGGTGGGTTAGTCTCCAAAAACCTTACACATGTCTCAATCTCAGTAGAATCAGAGTGAGTAGATTGAAAATGTGCGATGCATACTTCATACGTGTCACACAAGTTGTGCAGCAGAAATGTATCTTAGATAACTTTTTCAGTTGCATCAATCTAAAAACAACTATCGGACTCAGTGGGGAATTTCATAGCCTTGAAGACATTGAAAGTGACTTGTTCCTCGCCAATCCTCAGAATCAACTGACCCTACTGTACGTTGATGAGCGCTCTCCCGGTGGCTAAGAATGGTCGACCCAGTATTAGCATACATCCTTAGCTTCCTCCCTGTCAACGATAAGGAAATCTGCTGGGAAGATGAATTTCTCTGCTTTATCAGCACTTCTTCTATAATTTCCCTTAAGTAAGGGATCAATCAGCTAGCACTAAAGTTACTGTTGTTGCTTTAGCCTCTCCCAAACTGAGTTTCCTGAAAATAGAAAGTGGCATCAAATTAATAATGTCACCTAACTTACATAAATCTTTATCGAAATGACAATTTCCAATAGTGTAAGGTACAGTAAAACTCCCTAGGTCATTAAGTTTTGGAGGTAGCTTTTTCTTGATTCTAGCCCTGCATTTCTTAGTTAACATTACTGCCTCATGCTCATCTAGCTTGCTTTTGTTAGATAGAATGTCTTTCAAAAACTTGGTGTAGCTAGGCATTTGAATACTGGCATCAGCGAACTAAATGTTGATGTGTAGTTTCTTGAAGACCTCTATAAATTTCTTGTATTGTTGATCCATCTTAAGCTTTTTTAATCTCTGGGAAAATGGAATATGAGAGTAGTACGAATTTATATGATTCTTCTCCTGAACCCTTGGTGTTTCTGAACTCTCTTTTGCAGGTGCTTCAGGTGTCTGTTCAGTCTGCTCCATTTGCTCCTCACTTGAAGAAGGTATTTTCTCCATACTTGCAGCAGGTCTGTTGACATGAATTTCTAGAAGTTGCACTCTGCTTCTGGTTGTTATTACTTTGGCATGTTCCTTTGGGTTGATCTATGTATTGCTAGGTAATGAACATGGTGCTCTGCCATTTATAAATAGTGCCATTTGCTCCATCCGACTCTCCAAGTTTTTAATAGCAGCATTCTGTTCCTAGAGGGTTGACTCAGTTTTTCGTATAAATTGATTGTTGGCTTCCATGTACGGATTTTTTTCCCCATGAATTTATTGAACATCTCTTCCAACCGTAACTTCTTCTCCGGCTGCTGAAACTGACCCTGTGGCATATTCTGGTTATGACCACCCCAATAAAAGTTATGATGCTTCCTCCACCCTGGGTTGTAGGTTTCTGAATGTGGATTCATTTGTTGACGTCCCCATTGTACGAAGTACACTTGTTCCATACCTTAGGCCAAAATTGGGCACTCCGTTGTTTTGTGATTTGCTCCACACTCCTCACAGCTTATTTTTTGGTTTGTGCAGCGCTGTCTATTTTTGTTGTCAATGCTGAGTAAGCATCCACCTCGTATACACCTGGCACCTTCTTTTGAACCACCCGCTCAGAAGCCCACATTGCTGAAGTAGTTTCCACTGTCTCAAATAGTTTCAAGATGTCATCAATAGTTCTTGTTGATAATGAACCATTTGACGAAGATTCTACCATGCTTTTGGACGATTGAAGCAATCCGGCATAAAAATATTGGACCTGGAGTCCTTTGCTAATAAGATGATTAGGACACTTTCTTAGCATGTTTTTGAACCGATTCCAAGCTCATCGAAGGATTATGATTCACCTTGACGGAAAATTGAGATGTCACCTTCAATTTTGCAATTTTGGCCGATAGAAAGAACTTTGTGCAGAATTTTTGAGCTAAGTCGTTCCATATGCTAATGCTGCAATAGGTTGAGAATACAACTATTCCAATGCTTTATCACGTAAATTATGTGGGAATAGTCGCAGTCTGATAGCATCATCAGAGATACCCTAATATTTGAAGTGTTGACATATCTCCAAGAATCGAGAGACATGAGTATGTAGGTTTTCTTCAACTCTACCATAGAACTGATGTCCATTTCAAAACAAATGAATGACGTTGGTCTTTAATTGGAAGTTAGGCTGCCCAAACGGAGGGTAGACGATGCTGGATTGACTCTGAATGATTTGTCGCGTCACGAAATCTCCAACAAGCATGTTTCCCTCATCAATAATTTCCTCTTCAATTACTTGAACCAATTGTTCATTTTGCGCATCAGTCATTTGTCGTACTGCTCTTGCTTAACTTTACCTACGATGGAAGGTGCGTTCAATTTCTGGATCGGCTGGAATCAAGTCACTATCAAGTGACCTTCGCATACAGGACCTGAAAAAGAATCACAATGAGTTCTTAAATAGTTTACTAAAGAGAAAAATTACTAACTAAAACACAAATAATTAAAAATGAAATTAAAATTTGAAATAGAGTCAAAATAAGTAGAATTGACTAAATTCAATCTTCGGCAACGAAGCCAAAAAATTGTTCATGAAAATACGTCTAATTAAAATCACCGTAAGTGTACAGTTCGTTACAAGTAATAAAGTTGAATTTTTTAGTACAAGTATCGTCCCACAAGGATTGATTAGTTCTAATTCAAATTATTGTGACCTTAACCGAAATTATGAAATTGAAGTGTTGTTGTAATGAAATTATAACTAATTAATCTAATTATGCTAGGATTAATAATTTAATTAAACTGAATGCAAATAATGTTGAATGTAATTTGAGGTTTTCGAATGTATGATGAATGTACTAAGATCACGAATCCCTATGTAATATTCTTCTCTAAACCTAATTCTACACCCCGACACACGATTGAAATATTGAAGAATCAATGCTTCTAAATTATTTAACAGTCTCTCTCGAGTAAAATTAAACATATTCCAATATGTTACCAAATTATATTTCTATGACGGATGCAAAAATACAAGAATGCATGAGATTTTATGAACAATTAACTATTCACATAGGCCATAACGATATATTTCTATCTCCTATCGGACCCTATGATGATTTATATCACGTTGAACATATTCCCCTTCCTTCAAATGCATGAGACAAGCCACCAAACTCACACAATTATGTATACAATAATCATGGAGATAAGAAACTCATGTAAATCATTCAAATATTCAAAACTTGCTTTTGATTGTCAAGAGTGTAAAACTAAGAATTGAAAATCATATTACATAGTTCATCAAACCCAAGTACAGAATTAATTTAGCCTAGCATGGTAGAACAAAGAAAATTAGAAAAATCAATGAGGAACGACATCACCAATTTTGATTCTTGAATTATATCTTCATGTCGTGATGTTATTCTCCTTGTTTGTGCCTCTTTTTCTCTTTGAAAACCTTCAAAAAATCTCTTCTCGTCGTTCTAGACAACTCTCGGGTTTAAATATCCTCAAAAGATTTGTTTTCAAAGGTGTTTGAACTGAAAAAGGAAACCAAATTTTTCGCTAGAAAGGTTTACTATGCGACCGCATAGTAGAACAAAAATGCCTCTTTTTTTTCCTGTTAAAAGACCTATGCAACCACATAGCTCTTGCATTTTGGTCCTTAAATTTAGTTTCGTCAATTTTGACCTCGTTTCCCACATCTTCTTCCGCAAATGTGTTATTCCAATGCTCAATTAGTTTTCGACATCTTCACGTCTCCAATTCCTCCTCGGTTATCTTTCGATTATTTGCACATTGGATCCTAAACTTTGGTTTTCTTTCATCTTAGTCTTTTTTTTTTTTTTCATTTTTCTCCTAATTTCCACCATACTCATCCTTGTTGTCTTGCAAAACACAAATTACATCGATTATATTCCACATATTTATTGACAATAATTATCAATGTTTGTGAACCGAAATAAATGTGTAAAACGCACTTATCAACACACAGGCCCAATTGAATTGGACACAGAAGCCCATATAATAATAATAATAGACTCGCATGTTCAAATTAATAAAGAGTTCGCAGGCCCAAAAACAACAAGAATAAAATCAACCATTCAACACATTCACATGGTTGAATCCATAATTATCTACTAATTAAACATTCAACATATAAATACATTCATATATAATATCTAATAGTATATGCAAACATATTTCAAGTTTCTAGCAATTATGGTCGCTAAACTAATTTAGATAGATAGATCGGATCAATTAAATAATTTAATTAGCATATTTTATTTAATATCAAATTAGAGTCAAATTCTAATTTCAAAATATATTAGGGTGTGATAATTTAATCAAAATTAAATTCTACTTAAATATCAAATTAAAACCCAACTCTAATTATAATTGAATCAATATTTTAATTTATGATAAGACTCCTAAATAAAATCAAATTCAATATTTAAGTTAAAATTTTAAAATTAGTTGTCAATTTTAAATGTGTCGAAAGATTGAATTTTAAATCAAAACATTAAAAACCTTTTTGAAATTAATATTCGAAAAGCCACTGTTTGAAATTTGCAATCTTTAACCTTAGTTTTAAATTAAAAAATAGGTTCTTCAATTTCAAAAATTGCATGACATGTTTATTTTAAAATTTTAGTTTGACTTTATATCATTGCAGGCATAGGCTCACAATTTCAAAAATTGTACGAGGATCCCACGCCCCAAATTCACTCAATCCTACAAACTTAAGGTAGTTCCTCGCAACGACGCCGATAACAACGGCACCATGTCCACTACAAGAGCGACGACAACATCTAATGCTATCATTGCAACGATGTCTAACGTTGCTACACACAGCAACGTAGGAGCTGCCACGAGTATTTTCGACCACAATGAGCAACACTTGCACTACTTCTAAGAGTAGCGGCACTCATTGTTGCATATCAGAGCGGTAGGGTGTCGTCGTTCGCTACTATGCGTGGTGGCGCGGGAGCCACCCGTGGCAGCGACGACTTTTGCCGCTACCTATATTGTTCAGATTCAAATTTTTTTATCATTGAAAATTTATTTCTTTAAAGAAACAAATTTTCAAAAACTTGAAAACAATTTTTCTAAATTGCTAGATACAAGAAAAATAATATCAATCAACTTTTGATTGTTCTATCATAAAAAAACAGTTTCTATCAAGCACAAAGTGACTCTAGTACCATTGGTAGGAAATTTCTTAACATGCACAGTGGAATTTAAAAAATATTTCAATTTTCACCATGGATCCACTTTATGTTTAGAAATAAACTATGACATGAATTATTACTTTAGTTTATTCTGTGAAGCACAATTCTACTCTACAATCCATAACTGTCCAATTGTCCAACTTCCAATGGAAAGCCTCATAAGAAAAAAGAATGAGAGAATTAAAGTTTCTATTTTTTTAAACTAGCAATATAATAAATTGTGTTGTAAGTTTTTTAATCATAACAACTTATTAATGGTCCAACACTTGAACTTAACCTAGTCAAATGTTATTTAATCTAATTATTAAATTTGATCCATTAATTAATCTAATTAATTAATTTGGCCAATTTATAAGCAAACCAATTAATCAATTGTCCAATACTTGTCAATTAATTAATTAACATATTTCATTCTTTTAATTTTTCTTTTGTGTGTGACCCATTAGATTCTCTATCATTATGTCTAATGACGTGAATTATTATTTTGATCCAATCAAAATCAATAAATTAATTTTCTTTTAATTTATTATTAACTGAATGAAATGTAGATCACGGTCTCTTACTATTTAAGAGTGAAGAATCATCTATTGATCATTCACAACTTTCATATGATTTTTGACGTGCCCGAACGATATCGTATTAGTGACTTTTGGCAGATCAACATTCAATGTCACCAAAGCGGGAATGTTCTCATATAAAGCAATATGATGATTTCAAGTTAAATGATCAATTCCATTATTGAATGTTAGAAATTCACTAGTAACACTCAGATAGTTATCCATATGGAATCTCTCCACCGGGTCTTCAATATTTTGTTATTCACGTGTACATTTAAACGTCACTGTATTTTAGCTTGTGAGATTAGTTACTCACTTCAAAAGTGAGAAATGCTACATGTGATGGTCTATCCGTAATAATGATATTCGTATCTTGTTGTTACGTACGACCACAGATAATTTAAAATTCAGTCATATATAATTTGTTTCTGACTATCACAACTCCTTATGATTAACAAGTTACCAAAAATTGAATTTGCGAACTCTATTAATTTAATTAATTAGAATAATAATTCAATTAATTAAATAATAGATATTCCATAAATAAATTCATTAAATATATTACAAGTGTTTGCAACCTAAATCGATTGGATTTAGAGCATAATACTTACATACACGAAGTGTACTTCTTCCGCTTTCGTGTCGAGATTCGAGTAAATAACATTGTCTCTTCAAGCTTTACTGCTTGCGAGTTTGCTGTATATGATTTGGACTGCTTTTTACTAAGATCCTTTCATTAATTAGCGGTTCAAGGAATGCGGCAGGACATAAAAACCTGGAGGATGTTTAACATTTTTTTTTTTGGTTCTCTCATTATTGTCTAGTACTATAGTCCGACTTACCAAAGAAGCCTATATTGTTTGAGGAAGCAGGACATGTATAATACGTGTTTCACAATCATAGTGAACGTCGATTTCTGATGTAATCATGCTTCAAAGAAGTGACAACAGATCTGAACAAAAACTAAATCAATTGAACATTAATTATTCCTAAAATTTGTTGAATCAGTTATTGGACTAAAACAGCAGCATAGCACAGACGTTCCGAATCAGAACGTGAATCAGTAAACTGAAATCTAACAGGACCTAATCGGAACAACAATCTGTAAGCTGAGATCCAACAGGACCACTCACCTCTACTACTATGGACATTATCTAACTAATGTTTTCTGTACAATTGGTAAACGCAAACTCTATAAGCAAGGGAAAAAACAAGTCGACTCTTCGCTGCTGATCATATCTAAATCTTAGAGTAAAGATTGAGATTAGTAGTTCAGAAACTTGTGAGCTTGTAGTAACAGTTGCTTCCACGAAGAAGAATCTGATAACCTTTTCCACAGGGGCACCTGAAATGAAGAACCAGGAACTCCCCCTTCCTCTCTACCCACACAGCTTCCTCTGCGGGTTCTTCAATCTCAGTCTCAGATTCATCCTGCAACAATTAAACATACAACATCTCCATTAACAGGAAAGTAAATGGCCAAAATATCAAATGACAACTCTAATGAGAACTTGAATTTGAGAAAAGATTGATTAATGTGCAAAATGATACACAATAATCTGGACAGAATCCAGATACGTAAATTGAAGAACAAAATCAAACAAGATATCATATCTGACATCGTAAAGATTCTAACTTAGGAAAAGAAGCAACATACTTTGAAGGCAGACACATAAATTGGATTCAAATTCGCGAAATGAATTATTTGGGAAGAATATACCTATAATGATTTCTTTGGATGCAAAACAACACATAATAATTAATATCGACAAACACATTAAATTCAATCTGGGGTTTAATAAAGATTGATCCAAGAACATAATCTAACAAGAAATCATATCTAACAATGTAAAGAGTCACCACAACATGAACTTAAAGATCCCAACTTAAACCATAAGCCAGATACTCGTGTACACACACAAAAATCGGATTCAAATTTGTGAAATAAATCCTTTCGACAAATACACCAAGAAACATCCAACAAATTGTAAGATTAATGTCAAACAGGCATAAAACACAGAGAATATGATTTAAACCGAATAAATGAAAATAATTGAGACCTTGAGATTGTTTTCAGTATCGTTATCTTCAGAGCCACTGTCTTCGTGTTTGCCCTCTTCACTTTCGTGCAGGACTTGATTCCACCACTGGTTCATCTCTTTCAGCCTCTCCCTCATTTTGTTAAGCCTCTGAAAAATTAACACAGACCATTAACAGTCTTTTCATGGCAATGAAAGTCAATTAAATTTCACAATTAAAACAGGAATTAAGAAATATATAACAAAAATTGCAGTGAAGAACAAATTGACCTTGGTATTAGGACTTTCCCTTCTGCTTGGGGACCGAGAATACTTTCTAGCAGCTGGTGGCCGTGGAGGCGTGGTGGTGGTCACTGCCTCGTAATTGACAGCAGGAGTAGGATCAGACATTGTCCGGTAGAGACATGCCGGGACATGTGGCGGTGCCCCCACTAGAGGTAGCGCAGTTTCTTGAACTGCGTTTGACTTGGAGCCCCCTTCTAGTTGTGGGTTCAAGATTGAGTCCTGTCCAGAGGAAAATCCTGGGAATTGTGCAGCATTCATGGCGTCAGTAGTGTATATCGGCTCAGATACAGTACGGCGAATAAGGGATGGTAAAGGGTTTGGAAGTGGGAGTTTAGTGAAGCCAGGGAAATGGTGGTTAGTGGAGGCGGAGTGGAGCGTGGCCCTTTTGGGAGAAGGTTCTTGTAAGGACGGTGGTGGCTGTCTTTTAATGGAGCCGCCGCAACAGTTGGTGCATTTTTCGAGTAAGCCACCACCAGAGGTGGTCTTGGAGGGAATGCCGGTGGTGGAGCAATGGAGAGGGGCGTGGGCGTCCGGAGAGAGGTGAAGCAAGGAGAGACGATCGGTGGCGCCGGATTCAAATCCACCATCTTGTTCTTGGATTTCGGGGAGGAAATCTTGTTCATCTATCATTTTTTCTTCAATCTTTGAAACCGTAATAACTGTTTTTCGAAGGCGAGTGTGAAATTGGAATAGAGGGTAATGTACTCTTAATAGGAAAATTTGTCACGTCACGTGGTTTTCCGAAATGACAAAAAAGGGCTTGTCACGTGCCTGGTTTCAGCTGCTTTTCGGTCATTTGACCTTAAAATAGTGAATAACAAGAATTTCTATTTAAATTTTAATTCTCAGTATATTTAAAAATATAATCTTGTAATGTCTATGAAAAAATATTAATTTATTTGTTGGATAACATGTAGGAAAATAACTAATACTGAAATTTTGTGATGGATTTAATTGATTTGATATTTTAATTATCATAGGATTTAATATGACAAATCAATTAATACCACATCGTTAATGATTAGTTCCCACCACTTATGAATAACAATATTCTTGAAAAGGGGCAATGGTCATATCAATATCCAAATGAGTCAAGTGTAAGAATGTGTCACCTTGTATATGGGTGTGCATAATAATTCACACGTCTAACTCACTCTTTGATTCATTCGAATCAGCTAAGCTCTGTGCCAATTTATTTGTTTTGTATGGTCAGACAGTATCATAATAGCATTGTGAACATATCTAATGTTATGTATAAAATTGTGACATTAAAAAAAAAAGGTTAATTTACACGCATCAAGAAAAATGTCATTTTTGCATCCAACAACTAGACTGTCCTCCCTTCCCTCCTAACCTCATCGTTTTCGGAGTCATAAGCTCTAGGCATAAGGAAAGTAGTGGTGGGAAAGGTGGTAGTGAGTTTGGCAAAATAAGTATAGAATAAAATCGTTTAGTTGATCAAATGATGCCATTACAACACCTAAGTATCTAACCAGCTCGCATGATTCACCGATTCTGCGGACTATAGAACACATCTTGAAGTGGTAAAAACTCAACTAAAGATGCAGTTTTTGCGATGAATATTCTTCAAGTTTGTAAACAAATGCTTCGGAAGCATAAACTACATTTCTAACATTGATTTTGATTGACATTGTAACACTATCTAGGGAAGCAAGAATTGACTCCCTTGGCTATTACTTCCCCAGTCTCTATGAACTGAGTTGATTTTACTTTCTTCATTTCATCCCTAGTTAGGAGCGACATTGCTTAATATTATCGTTGATTCTGCTCGTTTCAACGATGAAGAACAAGAAAATTCTAATTTATCCGAACAGATGTTGGCCAAAAATTAGCCAAGAACAGCATAAAATCATGAATCAGTGGAGCAACTTGAACAAAAATTGCTGCAGCCACTGCAATTTAACCTGTACGCAATCATATTCTACTATAAGGCTGACATTAACTTTTCATTTTCCCTATACATTACTTTGCATCTTTCAAAAGATTGTAGATGGTGATCATGGAGTTATCTAACCAATGGCACGTTTTCTAATAAGAGATCAGAAGTGCCAAAATTACGATGCTTTCCATCGGCTACATTGATCAAGTGGAAGCCTTTAACAGGAAGCTGGTTGATCAGGAGAGTTTCTAATTGGCAAGCGATGCTCTTCCCAGGTACCAGAAAATAGAGGAACGAGGCATTCTGCATTCCTTCCTTCAAGCGATGTGCACGGATTCGACCCTCAAGATCATCAGTCTGAAGTTAAAAGTAATATGAAATTAACAGTTTACATGAAATGGAGTTTTTAGTAAAAAAATTAACATTAAAAAATTGAAAACCCAAACGTAAGATAAGTGAAAGACAAATACCTCTCCAACATAGAGATTTTTGTCAGGTCTAAGAATCACGTACACAGTTGAATTGCCAATGACTGATGGAGGCGGTTGTTCCCGGGCAGCAACTAGAACACATTTCATTGCTGAAAGCTCTAATGCATTCTTCCTTTGGTAAAGCTCAATTAGCCATTTCTGACAGATGCTAATTACAGCATTCTCCACTTCCATGCGCAATTTTTCCATTGGGTTCAATGACTCGGTCAGGGGTCCCACAGCTTTTTCTGCATCATCACTTTGTTTTTCAGTAGCTTTATCAGATACATGAACATCTGCAGAAGCAGTCAAGTGCTTTATTTTTGGCTGATATGTTCTTAATGGATCTTTTGCATAAACTGAATGATACAATTCCTCGGCTCTTTGAATTAATGGTTTAGGAATCCCTTCTCTCTGAGCTGTTTCAAATGCCAGGCTCTCTTTACAAATCCCATCAATCAATTTCCATGTTGGTATTGTTTGACCATCTATACATTCAGTTCCCATAGCTTTATAAACAGCATTCTTAGTTCGCAATGGCAAATCAAAAATCCCATGCAAGTGTGTTGACACAATACCCAGGCAACCCATTGCATCGAGAGTTTCTATTACGCTACCAGCAATACATGTCCCTTTAGCTGTTTCTGTCCCTCTGCAAATTTCATCTATAAGCACGAGACTGTTTGAAGAAGCTCCAATGAGAATAGAGCGAATCTCTGACATTTCAATCTGAGATATCAATATGAAGATAAAGATGAGAAAATAGCAAATTTTCCATAATGGTACATTATAAAGTAAACAAAGTGACTCTATCTGTCAATCAAATGTGGATCATTGACATCAACATCAACTATCTATTTACCATCATCGAGGAACAAGAAGCACCGCTAACTCAACAAACAGGTATTTGAATGCAGCCCCGTCTCAGCCTCATTTTTTGTGAAATCTAGATAGTAGCATTTAGCATGCCTATACCCTCCATCCCTTGTGCACACCAAATTCAGAACAAAATAAAAGATGTACAACCAAAAACCAAAAGAAAATCAATTTATCATGAATATTTAATTTTTACATTTGATCAATTAACTATGAACTTAATTTTTAAATTTGATTATTATATTCCCCACCATAGCAATTAGGCTTGACATTACAATTGTGACAACATGTTGTGTTCTTCCTAACGGTTGTAACACTACTACTATATGGAAAAGGCATACTGTCAGACCAAACAAAAGAATGCAAACTATCATGGTTAAATTGCCCAATATGTAATTAGGTAATTAGCAATGTGTTACAAAAATCAGGGCCCAACAGGGTTCAGCAGCTAACATCTTTTGCTCCAAAAGATACATGCAAGTCGTGTAGAATTGTATTTTGTGTACAAATAGTGTCCTTATGTGCAAATGTGATTCTCTCTGCTTGTATGGCTGTATATATTGTAAAGGAAAATAATAATAATAATAATAATAATAATAATAATAATAATAATAATAATAATAATAATAATAATAATCTTTTGTATTATAATATAAAGCAACCTGAAATGAACTCTTTCCATCAGCAGGGCTATCATAAGATTTCATGTGCAACATAATGGAGTCAAAATGAGGAATAATAGCTGACTCTGCAGGCACCATGAATCCGCATATTCCAAGTAATGCTGCAGCACAAATTGATCGCAGCAAGCTTGATTTCCCACCTCCATTTGGCCCCGTCAAGAGAAATAGTGATTTCATATCAACCGTGTTCCGTATCGCACTAACATGAGCTGCATCAAACCAGTAAGGAGATAGACCTGTTATCTTCATCCCAACAGCATCTTTATCCTGCAATGTTCGATGTTCATCCTTTCAGATTTGACTGTACAGAAATAAAGTGAACAATTACAGTCCAGGATCATATGGCCTTTATATTTCTGAGTAACCCTTCAACATCTTCATCACACAAGAAACTGACACAGGACACCCTTGGGAGTTATAGCTTTAAAGAAATTGATAGTGGGTATTGGTGGGTGAAATCCACCACATGTAATATACCAAATTTATAATATCAAAGGTCCAGCAGCAAACTCCACAAATATCATACACAAAAACAATTCTTTTCTACATAACTAGAGAGCTCTACAGCCAAAATTAAGCCTCATTCTTCATGAAGCTCATGTATGAAAGGTCAAAAATATAAAAGGATTATTGATACCCAAGGAGAATCTACAATGCTATTTTGATCTGGATCTTTTACATTCATTGTTTCTTCATAAGCATCTTGGAGGATTTAAGCTGATTAAAGATGATGTTATAAGTCTGAATCCAATAGCCAGGATTGAGAAAATTGAGGGATTACCTCCTAAAAGAAAGGCTTTCCAAGAACTATGCAAGAAAAGGTTGTGATTTAGCTTTAATATTTTCAACAATTTGTATGCATGGACCACAAAATCCAAAAAGAACATACAACCTTAATAGAAATCAGTTCCAAGTAAAATATATACCAGTTAAATCGTAAATTAGTAATTGGTGCTTTCGTAAACTACCTTAAATCTGTGACATCGATTGAGAGTTGGGAAAACCCAATTCCTTCTCCTCCCTTCACTGGATAAAAAACAAAGTGCACAATTCAGGAATTCATTTCAGATCAGGAGGAGGCAGTAATTAAAAAGATTAAAAAACAAAGATCAGAAGTACAGGGAAGCCTTTGTCCATGGCATATAGAATTTGTGAATTTCTGTTACAGAAAATCATTCTTGAAGATCTTAAAATCATGTGGCAAGTACTAATACGACTCTACATAAATCACAAGTCTACTATTCTCATAATCTAGTTCGGCGTAACCAGACTAAGCATGTGGACATGCATAGACATTTAAAGAACATAAGTTGACTGATATGCACTCAAACATCCACTAACCATCTTATCTTGTGGATAGGTCAAATATCTGGTTTAGAGGGATTAAAAGAAAAATTGCCTAAGTTAGCATATCGGCTCTGTATATCAATGTGTACCCAACGTTCTTCTGATCACTAAGAAAATCAAATATTCCCTCACACATTCCAAACGAAAGAGCAAAAAAGCACTTAAATGCAACCTCACGTGGCCAAATAATGCCTTTGCAATGACAAGCAACATGGATGCAAAAACTAGGATATTGATCTTTGTCTGTAGCTCCGTAGAAAGTTCCCTTAACAGTTCCAAGACCTTTGTTTTTGCCTTCTCACCAGCCTCATGATACCTGAAACCAAATGGAAGTATAAGCTACAATTAAAGAAAAGGCAATTAATGAACAAAAATATGAAAAATGAATTCCATTACCACAATCAATAATATAAGTACCTTGCTAATGCTTCTTCCACCTTCAATGTGGTGTACCATTCTTCTCCAACTTTTTTACCTTTCAAATCTAGAGCAGATTTGAGCTGTTTAATTTCTTCTT
The DNA here is from genome assembly GCA_903798385.1 of Fraxinus cuspidata. Lineage (NCBI taxonomy): Eukaryota > Viridiplantae > Streptophyta > Magnoliopsida > Lamiales > Oleaceae > Fraxinus > Fraxinus cuspidata. Next base: position 17,554 of record CAIGRP010127755.1, on the reverse strand, counting down.
CTCCAGGCGTACCAGCCCAAACAGAAGGTCCAAAACGTTTTCCCTTGAACCATACAGCTTCATGCTCACGAGAATATAATATCTCGCCCTTGGGTCCTCCAAGTGGAGCTGTTGTAGCTTTGATTCTTGAAAGTATAGGAAGGAAATCTTCTTGGACCTAGAAGATGTTGACATCCACTTAAAACTTAAAACGCATGCTAAAAGATTCCAGGTTATTTCATTTCCAAATGCTACAAGGTCTGCAGCTCAGAGGGTGAATAAAAACTTAAACTTTGATGTTGAGAGCATAAAATTTAAGGATCTGGTTTTTTTTCATTTCCAAATGCTACAGGTGCCTTCCTCTGTAAAGCAAAATATTGAACCACTTGATCTAAAAACTAAAATCTTGAACCACTTGATCTAAAAACTAAGATGTTAAAAAGGAACACATATATCATTTAAAGTTTGCATTCAATGCACCAGTCACACGTAGGTGGGATTCATGTTTTCCATCAAAGCCTAAAGGGGCACAATGGATGGCTGCAAGCTTCAACCCAAGACCTTTGCCTTAACTTAGCCCGCTCTGATAGCATGTTGAACCACTTGATCTAAAAATATAAGCTATTAGATAGAGCACGTGTAAGTCAATTAAATCTTGTCTTCAAAAACAAATAATAACCTTTAATTAAACTAAGAAATTGACTAAGCATTTTACTTTATACATTTATTAATCTCAAAGAGAGATTCTATAACTATGCTAGGATCTCCTACTTAGTGTTAGTAATTCACAATCCTTCCAAATTAAAAAATTTATTTCCTTTAAGATTTATAATTAAACATTTACCTTCATCATGGAAAAAAAAAATACAAGGTTTGTTAAATAAAATGAGACAATTCACCAAATTAATATTGGAGTTGTGTTAGCTTCCATTATAATTTTGCTAAGAACAAAGGAAATGAGAGACAAAGCATATATTGGAACCACAGTACAAAGAACTAACAGCGAAACCTCTAATAGCAGAGAGCTTTAAACTAACTATTTTACTACACTTTTCTCAATCCATAAACCTCAGTAAATTTTTCATCAATGAATCTATTATGTCTCTCTTGTACGATTTACAGAACAGCAGAGGAAAATTTGAGCTATCACGAGCACCGAGTACATGTAACTTTTCTATGCCATGTACAATCACAAGAGATGAACGAGACTACTATTACTTCGTGAGGACTCTGAAAGACTTACCGCTATAGATAAGGCCTCTGCAGCTTCATCCACTTCTGCAAATTCTTCCTCTAAATGAATCCTCTTGATGCGACCTTTCCATGAAGACTCCATATCTTCAAAAAACTCATTTGGTATTGCAATATAGGAGCTCATCTTCTGATCTTTTTCACCTTCTAAAGAGATTATCTCACCAATTTTACAAGATACAGACTTGCATTCATTCACCTGAGCGTAAGAAGATCAAATCACATTAGACCCATTAATCGATTGCTACTCAAAGACATTTAATAGTGTAAAGTGTCAACAAGCTGTGGGCAAAAGTAAAATATAAGCACAAAGTTTCAACATGTTATTTTTTCCGTTTAACACATGATGAGTTTGAATAAAGAACGGAATGATGAGTTTGTACAAAGAGTTTACTTACTAATGTCTCAAATTCAATTTTCAACCCAGTTGCCACCCAAGTAGGATCCATTAATAACTTCAGGATTGCATTGAGCTCCGGACTTCTGTACATTTGCAGTATGTCGTCAAGCAAGCTTTTAATTTTGCAAAACTCAATATGATTGACCTCCCTCAACTCAAGCAACTTCACAAGCTGAAGATGGACAAGAACAGAGATAAAAAATGACAGCCATGAAACAGAGAGACTGAAACATTTACAAAGATAAAGCAATGGTTAAAAATATTGTAACAATCATTATCTTCTACAAAAGAAAAACTATCAAGTGTAGTGCATATAAGATATGCAGATATTGCACTCATACATGCATGTGATTGTGAGACAAGTAGTTATAGAGTTGGATATATGACTACTGACAAAAATGATGGCAGAGAAGTTGTTCATAAAAAACAATTGAACATCTGACTTACTGCCGAAGTAGAAGAGAGTATCAATGGCATTCACTAAACTGATAGGGAAAAACCATCTTCATGACCATATTTAATCATAATGCAATCAAACAGTCATCCTCAAAACGTTTTTTGATTTTATCTTTGTTACACAGAAAAAAGGAAAAGTAGAACGATGGCTGAGAAATCCAGAAATCTGAGTGGAGATTATGGTACTCGATTATAAACTTTGAAGTCCCCAACTCATTTAGAAGAAGTCACTCGTAAAACCCCAAAATAGGACATCTAGAGAATAAATTTAGAACCATTATTAACATCTTCACCAGCAATTGATTATGCAATGGTTTAGCTAAGGCAACAATTTCCTTAGTGGCACAACTTTACTTTAATTGTCAGCTATATGTTCCGACTATGATATCTTTCATAGTTTTCATTATAGTTTAGTGAGCAAATGTATGGGAGACAACGCGAGCCAGGTGAAAATATACAAGGGAACTCAATCTGGATTTAACTTCATGCCAGTAACTCAGTAATTATGAAGAGAGTTTTTCTCAGCTTCTTTGAAATCACGATACTAATCAATAATTAAGTAATGAACGACTATTTGAGGATATGATCCAAACAAAACTGGTTTATCAGTTTCTGAGATTCAAAACTGACAAAAGATGTTATAAAAAGCTCTATTGCACAAACAATTCAACTAGGATAGCGTGTCCGTATCCGACAGGTCGGATACCAATACTACTCGGACACTCTATCATGATCATTTTTCTTTTTTATTAGAAATATTATATATTTTTAACACAAAGTTATTAGTAAATAGCAAATAGGTATTCATATTTAAAAGATTTCAACAAGAAAAATTAATAACAAATATAAAACTAAATTTATGCAACATAAATTAAGAGTTTTAAAGAAGTTAATCAACGAGTCGCAACGTATCTTATCAGCACTCTTTTGAAAAATTACATGTCGATGTATCCAACATGTGTCGTGTTTGAACACACGTGTCCATGTCGGTGCATCATAGGTGAAAAGCAACTTAAAAGATTATGATGAATTAGCACCATCCTTCCTGACTAGAGCAATATACAAATTACAAGAAGAAAACAGAGTCTCTCAAACACAGTTACTTGTAACCACAATCCACTTGGAAAAACCAAACTTACTGGGCAAAAAATTAACTCGAAGCTGATTTTGCAACACAATGGATGATATTACTATACAGTTAGCAATACATTTACAGTGAGAAAGGCACTTGGCCATTTACGCGAGAATATACTGAGAACACATATAAGGTAAAGGAATCCAACCTTGGTTGAAGGAACACAGGTAAATTCAGGAATGGAGCATGTTATATTGATCATAAGTTTGCATGCTCCTGCAGACAGACAAAAAATCTTTTTAAACAGTGTGGAAAAAGAAATAATGATAATACAAATGAAAGAATAAGGAAACCCATATAAACTAGTCAGAGTTGAACATGCATTGCACGTTATTTTGAAATATTTTATAAGTGTTGTAAAAGTAATATTTGATACCAATTTGTTGGAAGGATTTGATGAGTTTCAAACGAACTAAAGAAAATAAAATTTAGAATAGAAATTTAAGAAAAGAAAATTGTACTCTCAAAACTCAACTTCTATAACTCAAATTTTTATAACAATGAAATACTATAAATAAGCAACATTTTTATACAATATTTGGTACAAGTTAATTGCTAATACATGAATTTAAACACCCATTAAAATTCCTAAAATACATGAATAGAAATAAATTCATCTATAATAACTCTAAATTCATGTAGATGAAGATTCATCAAGTCAAGATTTATTGAGTCTAGATTAATGTGAATGTTAATTAATTGAGAATTAATAAAACAAAATCCATACATTACAATGATTCTGTAGTATTTATTACATATTGAAAAATGAAAAAAAAAAAAAATAAGATATTATTGAAATAATTGTATTGTAGTAGGGTTTAACTCGTCCAAAAAATGATTCTCACTTAATGTGATATTTAATATATAAGAATTAATTGCTAATACATGAATTTAAACACCCATTAAAAACCCTAGATACATAAATAGAATTAAATTCATCTATAATAACTCTAAATTCATGTAAATCAAGATTCATCAAGTCAAGATTCATTGAGTATAGATTAATGTAAAGTTAATTAATTGAAAATTAATAAAACAAAATTCATACATAACAAGGATTGTGTAGTATTTATTACATATTTAAAAACAAAAAATAAGGTATTATTGAAATAATTGAATTGCAGTAGGGTTAAAATCGTCAAAAAAATAATTCTCACTTGATGTGATATTTAATATATTATTATATTATTATAGATGTGTAAAGTGAGCATAGCTAAATAAGGTTTTCTTAACTTGTAGGTGGAGTCCAGGCACCTCATAGTCTAAATAGACGAATGAGAAAACAATTGTTCAAGTTTAGGTGATGGTTGTGTTGTCTACTTTGGTTGCAACTTTATAGCTGTGTACATGAATGAGTTGTCATCAATGTCATGATTTTAAAAACTTTTTGAGGTGTAATTAAGGCTATCATAAAATGTACCAAACCCACACCCTATATGCCATTTGAAAGGCTTACGCCTCTATTCTGTAAGGCTTAAGCATTGACTTAGTGAGGCTTACGCTTCAAGCCAACTAAGGTGTTCCCAAGCTTGCCTAGCATTTTACAAACACTTTTTTTTTTTTTTTTATTTGCCTTAGCCTTTTGAGTTATTTCTTTATAACCTAAAATGTTTTACGATTTTTTTTCTTCCACCTACACGGAAGAAAAATGGAAGGAGCATACACCTTTTCAATTGGAAAATGTTAAAAAAAAAAAAAAAACCTTAAACTTGTGATGAACATTGACAATGGTCTAATTGATTCCTTTAAAGAGTAGTGATGATATAAGAAAATTTTGAGTTGTCTCCACTTTCGGTAATAGATTAAATTGCCAATTTGAAAACTTATCATGTTCTTTTTTTTTTTTTTTTCTTTTATCTATTTTACGTTTGTTTGCAAATTAAACTTTTAATAGGTTAAATAGCCCCATTCTATTGAAAACTCATTTTTCCTCAAACTCATTTTTAACCACACATTCTTCCATTAAAATAATTTTGCACCTAAAACACAATTTTTTCTACTTTTTAACCATGCATTCTAAAAAAAAAAAAAATCACTATTACAAAGCTCATTTTTCACAAAAAATGGGACTCAAACAAAGCCTTAGTTTCATTATGGATTTTTTTTAAAAAAGGTTTATGGTATATTATGAGCATATTTTTGTATTTTTATGTTCATTTGAATTTATTTATTATTCTATATTTAGGCTTACGCTTCTAAGGCTTTTTTATGACGAACACAATTAAACAAGAATAAGATTGAGAGGAGAGGAGAGGAGAGGAGAAAGAGAAGAAGAGGAAGAGGAGAATTTAGAAGGATATGATATCAATTTATTTCATATTAAAGTTGTGCCTTACAAATCATAAGCCCCGTTATATAAAGTTTAAACTAGTCTAATTTAGTTAAGAAACATCAAATCCAATATTGGAGAATCTATCAAATTTAGGTAATAAAACTCTACAAAAACAAACTCTAATTACGTATCTAATTTGGAAAGTCTTCCACATAATATATCTTTTAGGGTTCCCATGATTTCTCCCCGATTGAAAAAACTTAACTCCGACGAGATAGGCTGCAATTTCTAAGCAAAGGAGTGTGATCTTTCTTCCTACCCAAATAACGAAACCGACCATACGACGACAACCGAATCTGTAAATCATCCATATTTTGACCAAGGGGGAATATCTTTCCTTTTAACCAAATAGTGACAGGGAACTCCAAAAAGCAACATATGTAACTCATCCACAAGAACTACTGCGGTATTCAAAGAGAACGACGCACAAGAACGGTTAACTGAGCTGCAAAAATAAATAAGTGCAATACCGGTGGCTTGAATGTGAACACCTACAAGTAAACAATTTTGCTATATTGAAAACAAAACTTTCATGCAAGTGTAATGGCTTGTCAAAAAGATTATTTTCTAAAAACTTTTGCTTGAAATGTTTAGAAAATCGGGTCATAAAAACACATAACAAGGCATAAAAATCTCTATGAACGCATTCATGCCTAAACCGTTCATCAAAAGCAAGCTCAAATTGTCATTATTTAAATAAATTTTGCGTCAACATGAAAAGTAGGAAAAAATGGATAATGTAGGTCGGAGCTAAATGAAATAACGGTAATTTCGTTAGGTTAGCTTCTTGGTAGGAAATGCAGTAAAAAGAAGAAATGCTAAGATTTATTGAAAATTCCTTTTACCTAATCATTTAAGTCAATGCTTTGTCTCTATATGGGATGAGAAGAAATGATTTCTAAGTAATAAATCAATTATTTGTGCATTGTAGGCATGGTAAGTTCACTTTGCGAGTATCTAGCCCATTTCGAAAAGTTATTGCACAATTTCTATATATATGAAGCTCCCACATCACAGCATCTATGTTCTTTGATGGTTTAAATCCTAAAATTTTGCCTCACGATATTCAAGCATACCCAATCCTTAGATAAAACTTACCGCCCGACTAATCTTTGGTAAATATCTTTTCATCTTCATCAATCATGTACAAATCTAAGAATACCATACCAATCAGTTCCTAAATCTAGGTTAGTTAGTCCTCCTCTTGAAGAAGAAAATGAAGTTTATATTCTTGAACCTATTGACTATTCTGAAAGCGAGGATGAGAGCTGTGAGAGTTGTTTCTTATCCCTTCTCACATCGGTCTTGGACATAATAGACCATGACAATTTGATGAATTATCTAGAGTATTATCACCTCACCCAGAAAGTTGGCTCCTATGTGTGCTTTTAAGGTTTACTTTGTTGTGACATTACCTCAAATGATCGACACTACTCGAGTTGCAAAAACAAATTTCTAAGACAATTATTCGTGTGAACACTTTTTAATATATTCTATTGTTACCTACTAATTACCATCATACTACATTGGCTCATGACGTTCCTAAATTTCATGTCAATTTAAAAAATTATTTTCAATCATGAAACTTTTGAGCTTACTTTTAAAGTGCAATAAAAACTAGGGGACTCTAATAGTAATTACTATACTTGATTGCTTGTTTCTTCGATGTTGCAATCATTTCAGCGCTAGTTCTTTGTGCTCTTCATTATGCAGAACCAAGTAAAGATTTGGTGGATGAGTTACATAAGTAGTTACGATTTGGAGTTCAAAATCAATACTCAATTAAAAGAAGAGATCGCCCCATTGGTCATATCATATTTTTAGGATGATTTGCAGCTCCCATTGTCATCAATTGATCAGTTCCACTATTTGATTCATAAGAAAGATCACTCCCTTGGGATGAGTATAGATATATGTTGCTATCAAGGGTTCAATTTAGATGCTAGATCAAGACAAGAGATCGACCTCTTTAGAGTAGTTCTCTTAACTGGAGAGAAATTATGGAGATCGGATAGAGATAGTTTATAGTTTAGATAGGATTCTAAAATAAAGTTTAATTCAAATTACATATGTTTATATTAGATTAGAAAAGTTTTAATATTTTGATAAAATTCTATTTTAATAAAAGTTCGTTTATTTTTAGATTCTTTTAGATTATTTGCTCTGTAAATAAAGGATTTATTCAGAGTAATTGACAATTTTAAATTATATGAATAAATTGATTTCTTTCTTTTGCCTTCACTTCTTCATTTCTTTGCACCCTTTGTTTTCTTATTCTTCAATTGTTCGTTATCAAATATACGTTCCTGAATAACAAGAATTAGCTCAAACAATATATCCAAAAAGTAATAGAAGTCATCATGTGAGTTATTTCCTATCATTAAGGATGATCACCATAATTATGAAACCTGAGAGTTTATAATCAAGAGAACACCACGGGCATATAACTATAAAATATCAGGCAAATAATAACAAAGAATAGAATATGTTGTGCATTACATGATAACTGATACCACCACATATCACTAGAAAGTGAGAGTCACTACAGACTCAATGTGAGTATGATATAACATTGCATATAGTGATATACAAAAGTCACCTTGAATTGTTGATGCAATCTCATATGGAGGAGGGTTCAGCAGAAGATCTCTAACATACCTGTGCGAACAGCAAACAAAAAGTAAAGAAACTAAATGGCATAACTAGCTTATCAATAACCAAAACTAATATTGAGGTACTTTGTGCAAGAACAAAATAAGTAACAGGAAAAAAAAAATCGACCAATAAAAGTGGACTTATGGTCCATAAGATCGGAAGATGGCAGAGGATGGTGTTATTTCTGTTATGCTATCACAGAGAAAATATCCCATAGAACAACTTATAGAAGCAGGATGAGCACTAACATATTTAAGGTTCATTTGCGCCCCAAGAACAAAGCCAACTCAGGTCAGTTTACATCAATAAAATTGCACTGACAGTCACTAGCAAACCTTGGAAAACAGTATTCCTAGGAAGTTCCTTATTAGTTGTGGTCTTGGTCTTAAATCTTAAAGACTGAAAAATGTGATTTAACAAATGTGTTCAAAATATTCCAACGAGTTATTTCTACCAGCAACCAAAACTTTCGCACCTTTTTGATTGGCCATTTACAGCCTTTGTACAATAAAGAAGACAGACAGGACAAAGTCAAAAATAATTTATAACATTTGAAGCACCAAACAACCAAAATACTGTCTAACTAGAAAGCCTAACCACATGAGCAAGAACCATTACCATGAAAAAGGGAAATTACTGAAGTTTTGGAAAACATAAAAGATGCGTTCAGGAAACTGAATTAATTAATTTGTCTGAAAGAAAGTACAGTTGCTGAAAAATCATTGGTAGTTTAAAAGAAATACTGGCTCTTTGTGAGAAAATTATAGTGTAATAATTCAATCATGACAATAAAGAATTCATATCTGGATCTGATTGGTTTAGAAGTTATGATAGTGAAACTAAGAGAGTAGGTGGGTGTGATGTGAACGAGCATGATGATGTTGTATGAATTACTTGTTACCATCAGTATATAGGTACAATATTAGAATAGTTATATATATATATATATATATAGTATGAGGACAGATGTGTGTGTATAAGAAGACCCATACGAAAGTTATTGCTTACAGAACAGGAAGACCGGTACAATTTGATGGAAGCAGCACTTTGAGCAGACATGGTATTCCTTCAGTCGGTAGAGCACCTGAAAATGACACCACAAGAAAAATGCATTAGTTTAACTGACATAGCACCAAATGATGCTCCCTATACTGAACTTTTTATATTAGAAATTAATGGAAACATGCAGAGGTCCACAACCTACTGAAATTCTGGAGTTGAATCCCCAACCTTTTTTGGCAGCGTGGTCCAAACTTTCAAGTTTGTAGCACCTTAGTCAGTCTACATTCATGCTGACATTAAAAGTTATGAGACCCTACATGGCCCATCGTTGGCGAGGTAGAAAGGCTGAAAACTTAAGTATCTCATAAAAAAATATAAAAAAGGAACAAAAATGATTCCTCGTCCCACCCGTCTATTTTTCCTCCCATTCATCATTTTCCACGCCCCCAACTCCCTCCCACCTGTGATGATCAGTTTTGAGGTAGGATGGTGGTAAGTGATTGGGTGGGAGGAGCATGCTGTTTCAAATTTTAAATTTTATTTTCTTATTTTATTTTATATTTATATTTAATTGAAAATAAGAGTATAATCTTGTATTTAATAAAAGTCTTGACTTTTTAATGGTCAAACGGCTGGATACTCTACACTCAGATCCCAAATGCCACAAAAATGAAAGATTCAAGATTCAAGTGCCAAGAAATAAAGCCATCGTTGGCAACCTTCGTAGCAAATTTCCCAAAATATTTAATGGTATGTTTTTAAAAATCAGGACCATTGATGATATTTTTTACCACGTATAGCATTAAATTTCAAATTTTTACTTTCCAAAAACTAATTAATACAGTGCATTTTCAATGCAATGACAACAAAAGTCAAGCATTTGATGTATGGATCACAAACATGTCCAAACTGTCAACAATTTTGGCTTACCAATTTGGGTGGCTGTCCCAAGGTGTAAAGGACAGGGTCTATCTTCTGAAGTAACAGTGACATTTCGGAATGTAACATCATCTTCAAGGCCATAAAGCTCTTTCACCTGAATTTGCACGAGTTAAATTCTGTCAGCAGCGATAAAGACAAGCCAGGAACAAGATTCCAGTTGAAAGACATAAGACATTATAGTGCAACCTTAAACAAAAGTGCATTCACTGGATTGCCTTCAAACCATTCGAATTGTCTAGAATTGCATTCTCCCCATAACAGCCCACCTTCACCAAACTCTCTCCAGCGACAAGTTCCTGCAGAAGAATCTTTATAATTGTGAACAATCAAATAACAGGAATTACTAGTTACAGAAGAAGAGCAACAGCTATATATCATATACAAAATTACAGCTATAATCAATGTCATAGAAAGTAAGCACATTATTTAATACTAATAATTCCGGATATATCTGAAAAAGGTCTACGACTCTACTGAGCATATATAGACTTAGTGGTACAACATGGAAGAAGTCTTCAGCTTTTGCAAATGCCACAATCCAGATTACAAGCATCATTGTTCTAGAATAAAATGAGTAAACGATGCATTCTACCTGCACTGATCATTGTATTTCGTCCAAAACTGAGTATCACAAGAGCCCTCTATCTGGCAATAAAAATTAGATATTACATGGCTTAGGCACTTTCTTCTATTGTACCCTTCCTTAAGGATTATTAGCGGCATGATTCATGAACAGGGGCGATAAATGGAAACTATAACAATCCCAGAATTGTCTGAATGTCATCAACATTTTAGAAGTTGAACTGAGATCCAGTAAGTCATCACTTACTACACAAACTTCATATAGCATCATAACTACCCAATGGATGAGTTCAATTGACTGGCTGCAGTAGCCCTTTCAGCAAATGCTAGCAAATTCTAAGCTATATGAATAGAAGACAAAAGTCCAGGATTCTTAAAAATTATATAGAAAATGTGTAGGCAACTTCTGATATGCTATCTACTGGCTATTGCTACCCAGAAGTGTATTAATTGTCAGAGCAATGTACCATTACATTGTTTAAAGACATGAAGTGTGTCATAGTGCCTCCAACCAGCAGAAATATAGCAAGAAAAGATAGTTGAGGCACCGATATGGTCAGACAGCAAGAAAATGAGAACTATTGGAAAACGAAATCTATATATGTCCATAGCATATTTCCATTTTTTGGATTTTCTGTTAACGAGGAATATCATGAAGCTTTGACTGGAAAGACAAATTGGTAAAAACTTTGGCTCTGTTTGAGCCCCATTTTTTGTGAAATAAATTTTGTCATAGTGATTTTTTTGGAGAATGTGTATTTAAAAAATAAGGAAAAGTTTTAAGTTGAGGTGTGAATTATTTTATCTGGAAAATGTGTCGTTGAAAATGAATTTGGGGAAAAATGAGTTTTTGGAGAATGGGGCTCAAACGGGGGCTTTTATCTTTCTCACATTTAGCCTCAAGCCGTGCCCAATGAACCTTGGCGAGTTTAGTCCTAATGGACTAAAGGACAAAAAGGGAACTCCTTCGTGGCTTGCGGACTATATTCACAATCAACAAATAAGTGGTGAATTGTTTCAACCTGCGCATCTTGACATAATGTGCATTCCATGAAGCACATGAAATCATCTAAAGAGGCAATCAGAGATCTCCACCGATTTAAGGTTTCAGTTACTAAGTTCTAAGTATTACTTTCCACACAAACCTGAAGAATTGTTCTTTAATGACGAATGCAGGAACAAATGATGGCATTGACAACTACGAATCTTAGTAACTAGAGCTTCTTCTGTTAGACCATCCTCTGCAGAATAAGTCTTCATAGTCTCCAGCACTGAAATCATGCAGTATCCCTTGGCCGAACGAGATATACCTTGGGTCATGGAGTCAAGATTAGTGACACAGAAAATTGAGTTTAACACTCACAAAAAAATATAATATAATAAGAAACAAAATTAAGTAAATAAGAAATTCAATATAGTTGTATCTTAATAAATTTACTAAACTACCCTGCATAGTTTTGCTTTGCTCATACCAACTACAGGCATTGGCTCTGGAAAGTCTAGGTCATGATCACCTCCAACAAGCCCAAAGACATAAGGACTACCCGGGTGTGCATGTCTGCAAAGTAATGTCAAGTCAGAACAGGATATGCCCATTAAACTGTGATGAGACAAGAATCCTGGTCAATGTTCTCCAGAAAGGCCAGAATATGTTACACTAGCAAGCCAATTTATAATTTAAAGTCTAGCATACACAAATGTGATGTAGAAGCAGGAAAGAAAAAATGAAACATAAATTGAACCAACGCTGTCTCACAAATGCAAAAGCAAGAAATAAATAACACAACAGAAAACTAGCGACAAACAAAGAAAAAATAATTATAATAATAATAACAATAATAATAATAAAGATAAAAATTCAAAGAGTTGACAGATTCAATTACCCTGATATAAAACGACTTTTACGAGTCCGAGCTTGAGTTGGACCCTGAACTTCCTCCACTATGCACTAGAATCAAATTAGCCAATCATTACGAAATATAATATAAGAAATTTCTATCCATAAAAATATGAAATGCCAACATGGCAATAAAATTGCAGCAAAATAAATATTTTTCCTGCATACTCACAACAGAGAAGCCATTACGTGTCAGATCATCCAAAGTCTGCCGTAAATTCTGCAGCAGCAAGTAATGAAGCATTAACAAGTCGACTACCAAAAAAAGCAAATTTTTGGAAAATTACCAGAAATCTAGCCACAAAGTTCAGAATCAAAACAGGAGTTTTAGTGGAAGAAAGAAAAACAGAGTTTAAATATCAACAAACATTTATCTTGACATGCTTTAATAAAAAGAAAACAGAAAAAACCTTTATTAGCTCTTCACCGAAATTCTAAAGTGATACCTATTCAGTAGCCCTTGGAAAGATTTTAGCAGTGCAGAATAACAGGGTCATTTAGTATTATTAACCATCGCACTACAGAAACATGGTATTAAGTTCACTATTTCCAAGGCTGCACTTCTTCAATATGCAAAGAATCACCTAGAATCAGGGGAAAGGTAAATTCATGGCAAAGCCTAGAGATCTCAGATAGTATTAATGCCTCAACTAAGATTCACTCACATCTAACCTAGTAAGCCTTTGGTTATGCAGCAAAACTGATTACAGTGCATTAAAAGAATCAACAATCTATTCCCCATAATTTGCAAGCAAAATTCATCCGATATAAGTACCATAGTGTATGAAGATGCAGGTTGATAAAGTCAAAAATATATTTCCATCAGCTTATTATTTCCTTTTCAGGAGTTAAGTAATATAGCTAATTACTCAGCATGATCACTATTGGTCCATGTAATCAAGATAATTCATACCACAACAGGACAACCAGCTTTTGGAATGCTGTCTGAGCGCAGACCACCAAAGGGATTTAGTCCAGCATATTCCACAAGAATGCAGGCATCAATGCCAATTGCCTCATAGAAATCCCCAACCTGGAAAAAAATGAGGTGGCAAGATGAAGGAGATCTGGCCACTATTTTTTAATCAAGCTGTGGTTGTATTTGAAAATATATACATATGACATTTATATTTCAAACGTGAATGACTAAAATAAACAAAAAATAAGGTAAGGAGAGGAGAGGAGAGGAGAGGAGCCACACGACGTACTCTGCATAATAAAACCTCTCGTGGAAATTGTGACTTGAATTGCACCATTTCCCAATTAAGAGTTCCTACTTTAAGACTGTAACATGCATAGAAGAAAAGAAGTTACTCAGATAATCGGTATTCATAATTACAACATATCCATTCATATAAAATTGAAATCACATGCATGTGAAAACACAATTTGAAAATATGGCAATGTAGAACAACCATTCAGGAATATATTATAAAATGCAATGCTACAAAAACACAGTCTAGTATTCTGAGAGAGAAATGAGTGCAAGGACATCAAATGAACCAAAAAGTATCTTGCCTCAGAGAGTGAAGGTTCCAAGAAGAGAAAATGCTGTAAATAATATTTCCATATAACAAATTACAAAAGCAGTCTTTTGACTCATAAGTAGAAAGGAAAACTACATGCGTGAAACCTATACATACAAGACGTTCCCAGAATCAATCAAGAATATCTTCTTTAAAGCTACACACACACACACACACACCAACCAATCTGAAATAATGGAAGTACAAAGAAATAGGATAATAAGTTGTCATCTGTACCTGCAACCCATGCAATCATACAAGATCACCTAAATGACATACACCTTTCACCTTATCAATGATAGCATAAAGAAATTATCAAACTGAATCAGGATGACATAAATTGGTGTCGTTAAGACTTGTAAAATGTAATATCACTTAATTAAAATATTAAAATCAAGACAGAAAGTTTTGCTGCTAATCATGTAACCTTTAAGATATTACCTCCCATTCCTTAAGCTAGTATCAATTCCCAGAAGATTAGAATATGTAAGCCTCTTAACCAGTAGAACAGAAGAAGGCTTTCTGCACATCTGAATTCGCTGAAACATAAAATCAACTCGTATGAGAATAGCATGAAATTGTTAACAAGACCATGCCAACAAAAAGCTGTGATTACACATTATATATTTATATCAGAAAGTCAGCCAAACGCAGTAATGTATCTCACCTCCTTCCACCACATAATGTGAGCATAATCTTTCTCCTCCAGGACATTTTTCAATTGTTTCTGTTTCTTAGTAGTTCTGGTAAAATATTTTCTTTCTTTGGCACACAAAATGCGCTCGGACTGCCTAATACTGTTGGAAAGGAACAGTAAATGCTAGAAGTTAGACATTAATTCATTACGACATTTCTAGGAAGGAAATAATTGAGAACAAAGAACTGCCAAATATCTAATTGAAAGTTGATAAGAACAAAAAGAGGACTCAGTATATGCCAAAACTGCATTTTATGTAATAAAAAGTAGGATTTTTCCTATAGCATAGGACATTCCTTGGTGAACTGTAAAACGTGAACTGTAAAACACGCTGCTTCCTATGGGACAAATTTAATATTAAACTTCTCATCTTCATGTACTATTTTTCAGTTACATTGCAAGAAGCTAAATGATACATAAGATGGGGAACATAGCTTCTAAAAGTTATTGTTACGACTGCAGCCTTCTCCATGAAAGACAAGGAATGAGAAGTACAAGAAATATGTCAAGAGCATCACAGATCATAAAGTTTCCAAAAACTGGAAAATGTCTCGGGCCCCAAGTAGGTGAGAGTTTCAAACTTTTCTTGTAACTTTATGTCCCCATTCATTAATCCGAGCCATTTTTTCACATAAAGAAGGTAGTGTACATTCTCTTTTAAATGGTCAGCCATTAATAAATTTGTCACTAAATTATTGCATACTATGAGGCCACCAATTTCCATTGACCAATGTTTCACCTCTCCTTCATGAAAGGATTTGGTACAGTTTAAGTTAATTGAATAAGCTTCTGAATTGCTTTGAATTAGTGAAACAAACAGATTCATGCTCAGATTTCAGACACTAAACGAAATAGAATTTTCCAGTTTTGGTGAGTGAATACAGAAGGTCAAGAAAAAAATAGAGAAAAATGATTTCCTCAGTTTTTTCTTTAATCAAAATAAACTCAACTAAAAATGACTTTGAGGAACTAGTTCTGCAAATATAAAAAAAATAAAAATAAAAAGCACAAATAGATTTTGTTTCATTGAAAAATCAAATGTTTTAAATACGTAAAGGATTTTAAAATAATCTTCTATGCATCTAAAAAGCATGGGTTTCTCATCATTATAGAAAAGAGAAATGAACCCGTACGAAAATGCTGATAACTAAAATAATATCTTTTACTTTTTTCCTTCATTCACATCTTCAATGCCTAGTGAAAACACACTGTTCAAGAAACAAAATTAGAATCTCTTATACTTCTTTCCTTATAAAGAAAGCATACCCAAAGAGACAAAACAAAACATGAATCTTTAAAGAACATAGCAAGAATAGCCACAGATAATGAACATTACGAGTTCATGAGATTGATAAGGCTCAATAGGAAACATCTATAATCTAATTGAAAATACCCAAACATATAGAGTAAATCGAAAAATATAGTATTTCAAGCTTCTTAAAGAAACCCCAACAAATCAAAAAGAATAAGATACTGTATGTCGCATGGAAGATTATAGGATCCACATTGTTCTTAAAAAAAAAATGCTTAATCTTTTTAGCATGAATAGTCACAAATAATAAACATTGTGAATTCATGACACAGAAGGCTCGACTGGAAGAACGGCGTTTCAAGCTTCTCATTCGTATAGAAACCCATTAAAAAATTTATGTACAAAAAAAAAAAAAAAAATCAAACATTGTAGGTCCCTTATGAAACACAGACTGTATATTACACATTTTCTAAACATGAACATATATATATATATAGAGAGAGAGAGAGAGAGCTTCAGTTACCATAAGGGGCCGGAGGAAGACGAGAAGAAGCTGTGGCGGTGGTGAAAAGGAAGACTAAAGAGCAGGGAGAGAGAGCGACAGCGGGGAACTAGAACGACGACGTTTTTTGCAGTTATCCAATACATCTTTCGATTTGTGTGAGAAATTTTAGACTGGAAATTGCTGTAGGGTGTGGGGAAAATGGGGGTATTTTCTGACGGTGGGTTCAGTGGAAGCAAGCTACTTCCCGCCAGAAGAAAACAGAAGCCAGCAATGGCTGTTCAAAGATAAAGAACTTTTGGTGGGTGCCAAAACACAAGAATAAAGCTAGATGTAAGTTCCAGCTTGACATGAACATTGAAACACACCTGCGCAAGAAATATGGTCAGGATAGATGTTTTTAAAATCAATGTTCATGTTTGGTAAACATTAAAATTTTCATTCTCATTCTTCTACTCATTTTCACCACACATTTTTCAATAAAATAATATTTTCCATCACATCAATAATTTTTCCTTCTTTTTCAACCACAAATTCTTCATCAATCTACTATTCTAGAATACATTATTCCAAAATAATGTGACTAAAACACACATTTAATATAATACATAATATACATGTACCACAATTGAAAACACAATACTCAGGGTCAAATAAGTATTTCAGACCAAACCCTTATTTTGGCTCCATTAAATCAAATATGTTGAAATTTCCCACATCCATAGTTTTAAACTATATAAATTAAAAGGGTAATTAGCACATAACGTCCTCACCTTTCATTGTTCTTGTGAAAAACGTCCCTACCTTTCATTTTTTGGTATTTTCACCCTTATTTCCACCTTTCATTGCGCAAAAGGTCATTTTCACATATTTTCTCAATTAAAAATTATAAAATGACCAATATACCATTCTCTTTAAATAAAAGAAAAAGAAAAAACTAATTGCA
>CAIGRP010127754.1:0-17128 GCA_903798385.1 Fraxinus cuspidata | reverse complement strand
AATTTAACTTTTCATTAATATTTGATACATTAACATTACCTTATAAATACCTAAGCCCGTACATTGTACGGGCATACGACTAGTAATATTATAAAATTAAATTAATTAACATACCACGTCTACCCACCTCAATTACAAACTTTAAATTCCATTCTCTCTCTATATCTCATCCTTTCTCTCTCATCTTCCTCTCTCGACTACATTCACTCTTCGTCAACCTTCGTCACCGGAGACCGTCTCTCTACCATCTTTGTTGTGAGCATCATTGGTAAAGCTAGTTCTTGACTGCAAATCGTGCTAGTAGCAGCCTACTTCGCTAGAAGCTCTGCAGATCTCTGGTAGCTCCAATACTATGAGCACCACCGAAGGCTCTGCAAATCGTGATTGTAGAGGCGATATCGCGATGGTGATTGCACAAATCATGGCTATAGGGGCCCATATTATGTTGGTGGTTTTTTTTTAAAATTGTTGGATAGGTGGTAGTGGTTTTCATATTTTGGTGGTTTTAGGGTGATGGTGGTAGTGGTGGTGGTGGTGGGGTGAGGTGGTACTGCTAGCAATTATGACGAGGTATTGACGGTGATGGTGGCATTGGAGGTGACAGTTCATGTGGTGGTGGTGTTGGCGGAAGCAATCAAATTTTGTTGGTTTTTGGGGTGTTTTTTGTTAGCAATGGTGCGAGGATCCGGCTACAGTGCAAGTGGACTTTGGAAATGGTGTGGTGGTGGATTTGGTGTTGCTAGCAGTGGTGAGGTTGTGGTCACAAACAGTTGTGGCATCGTGGTGTTTGTGGCGCCGATGGTCAAGTGGGGACCAATAGTGTTTGTGGCCAATAAATTGGTTGATTGTAACCAATAAATTGGGGTAATTTGTGACCCAAAAATATGATCGTGACTCACAATTTACTAAGTTGTAATTAAGAAATAATTTGTGACCAATTAATTTGATAATTTGTAACCCTTAAATAAGTTAAAACTTATAAAATTTATAATTGGTGACAGATAAATAAATTGTAACCTATGAACATTTGATTTTGTGACCTATAAAAAATTTTGATTTGTGATCGAGAAATAAATTGTGATTTATAAATTTTTTGATTTGTGACAGATAAAAAATTGTGACTCATAAAATTTTGAATTGTGATCGAGAAAAAAATTATAATCAATTAATTCGAGAATTTGTGATTAAATTATATAAAATTGTGACATTAAATTATTAAATTAATAAAAATATTCGTTTTAATTAATTATTTCATAAATAAATTTTAATAAATATTTGATTTTTGAAATTTTAAACCCTTTTAATTTTGAAATGAGTGATAGTTGCCAATTTTTCCCAAATTTTTTTTTATATTATGAAATGGGTCAAATAAATGGCCCAATCATATATGGAATACAAAGGAGACCCAAACCTGAAAGTGAAACCCCGTGTGGTGAAGGAGAATTGACAATGTAAATCAAAATCAAAATTTTTATCGAATCTCGTCGTTTTTCTCGGACACTTTTTTTATGACTAAGGTATTCAAGTTTTGCTCGACTAATTCTGAGGAGTGGCAGCCTTTCCCCTGGTTCGCCACCCGGTTTAATCCGAATGCGGTCACAGTTTATACACACTTGGGCCGTACATTCGGTGGTTTTTCTCCCTGTGGACCTCTGCCTTTCAACATTAACAGCCTTCCAACATAAATGTTACCTTTCAGCTGCTGCGGAGATTCGAATTTTTGATATTCCGTAGAGAACCCTCCTGCTTTATCACTGCGCCATACCCATGAGAGGTTTTCTCTGACACTTTTTTGTTGGCTTTCTAGTGGATTGTGATTCATCTTGCAAGATAACTCTTTGTTACAAATTGATTGAAAAGATCTACCAGTAATTTTGATGCAGGTAATTTCTTTGTAATTTCATCTATATGATATGAATCTATGGGCTTGGATTGTTATGTGGGATAAACTATGAAGGGATTTGATGGTGTGGTTCAAAGTTTTGCTTCTTTATGATTTATTACACATTAGTGTAAAGAATTATTTTCCTAGGGAATATAATTTTTGAATTGGTTTTAGATTATTTTGCTTCTTTGATATGAATCTGATATGATATGAATTTGTTTTAGATTATTTTCCTATATGATATGAATATGTGGGCAGCGGGTTTGGATTATTTTGCTTCTTTGCTTCTTTCTTGCCTCATCCTGTTGTATGTATTAGATGTTCTTCTTTCTTGGCATCTAGTGTGTGTGTGTGTGTTTTTTTTTTCTTTGTGAATTTGAATGTATGATAGGGCACATCTTAAATTAACTCTTGTTTATTTCATGGTAAAAATAGTCATGGAAAGATTTTATAAAAGAAAATCACTTGAGGGTGTGGAAAATGTTGATGTGGAGATGTCATATAGAGACGATTTTGATTATATAAGATATCAAAATATTAAAACTCATAAAAACCTATTATAAGGTATTTCATTTCACAATAATTTTTCTTTGGGAGATAGAAACTGAAGTTGATGACATTTAAGACCTACTTTGCTACTATTATTGTGTAACCTGCATGATGACATACACATACGAAACATTTGTGTTAGATAATGATGCCGTAAAAGTTCATACTGTAACCTCACATGGAATGCCAAATGTAGCAGCCTCTTCGTCCGAAACATAGAAGAAAAGTCCAATCTTTCCACTCCAGAGCCTTCTCTGGTTGAGAAGAAAAGCTATTCCCATAACTTATGAGTTGCTTTCTTCACATTGTCCAACTCTGTCTTTGGTATCCTACTATTGTTAATCCGGAAGAAACCTTCTTTTCTCTGCTGCATTGCATATCATATCTGCCACCACTTGATCAATTGGGTTTGACATTTTGATGACAGGAATGGACTCCTCAGTGAGTATAGTGCTGGTAGAGATCTGTTCTCGAGGAGGTTGAATAAATATATTGCTTTGGTAATGTTTAAAGGCCTATATCAGAAGGATTATAATGGTTGTACAGGGCCACAGTACTACTTGGCGCCTGCCCCCCTATAGGTGGGGGACCCGCTCCTGTACATGTAGCATGATTGATATCAGAAAGACCCTTAACTCCAGACCTTCATCCACTATAAAAAATTTTATATCCCTCGAGTCAGATAGAATTTTTAAGTTTGCTGGAGCCACAAGTGTTACTGAGTATAAGATAAATCAGAACTTGAACTAAGTTGATTTGATGGTGGATTATGTTGAGTGAATGAGTTTGATTTATTTTTTGCTTTGGGTCGATTCATACTTTAGCCATACTGCTCTCGAGTTTTACATAATCAAGGTCTCCATAAATCACCATACGTCTTGAATATATTCTGACATATATGTTTTTGTTTAGATGACCGGAGAATAATATGGAATTCTCATTGAGTTTAAAATGACAATCTATTATTGACTGTGTTCATTTAGCCCCTGTTTGTATATGTGGCTTTTATATAGTCGCCCGTACTATATATCACTGCTTTGTGTAATTGGAGAGCACTTTAGAGCAAAATTTAGTCTTACATCAATGTTCTTCATACACTTCAAAACAATTCTCCCCACCACATTAAGAAATCTGTAAAACAATCTACATTATAATATATTGTTTCTAAATCCACCACGTTAATGGTAAAAACTATTTTTCTTTGTATTTTGAATCATTAATGATGAAAAATTATATCCTCATGTTTATTTTCGACCTAGTTTTTTTTGTATTATTTCTCGATTGAATAGAAAGTTTTGATTATTAGTTTAAATATCTTGTAGGGGCTGTACAAAGAGTTTTAGATAATAGCGCTTTCTTCAATTCAAATTGCAACAAGGTAAGTTCGTAAATTCAAACACCACATCATCAAGTTGTTTGACAGTATTCCTCATTATGTTATAAACAAGTGGTTTACTTTGGTTGGTATTTTGATGTGTTTATGTGTTTATATATGTGAGTATATAACTAGCTATTTATAGTAATGCTGTCAACTTACTGGATTTTATGGAACTTATACCATAAATGGAGGAGACTGGAACTTGTGTGTGCAAATGAGAGTGTGCTGCATGCATCTTTTAGCCTAGTTAACTGAATAAATCTATAAATTTCATAATTGTACTTTTACGTTCAATTTTTGTTATGTTGACATATTTTTGTGTATCATATTCATTGCAGGGTTATATATAGCAGCTACACTACGGATAGAAATTGGATACATAACCGCGATAGAACTATCGCCGAATATTTGTCAGTGATTGAGGAATTTGTTTGCAAGCAGCCATGTCAATCATCGAGGTCATTCCGAGTACCTGGGCCAAAAGTGTATAATTGCTCTTGGAGGCTAGTGAGTGAAATTTGACAGCACTTGATCATGCAAGGGATGTCATACAATTACACTAAATGGAGTCGTCATGGTGAACAATTGGGGGCCACGTCTGGTTCTTCCACCACTAACTTGTTTTGCAACCCGAGTTTGAGTGATGAAATTGATTGTGATAATGATCAAGTAATGGATATAATCAACGATATGTATCCACATGCCTCGCACCACAACGAGCAAAATGTTTTAGAAGAGGATGAAGTATTACTTGATCATGATACATTGGGAAATGATCAGACGTCGAAGATGCGTAGGCAAGAGATAGATAAGTACGAAAGGTTGTTGAAAGAAGCACAAAAACAACTTTACCTTGGTTGTAAAGATTTCTCTGTACTAACATCATCGATTGTGGAGTTGATGCAATTGAAAGTGATGAATTTGATGACCAACAAATGCTATGATGAGCTCATGGGCATCTTGAAGAGGATGCTTCCAAAAGGAAATCGATTACCTCCTACTCAATGACATGCCCATAAAGTTCTGAAAGATCTCAGACTGGGCTATGAAAAAATCCATGCATGTAAATATGATTGTGCTCTATTTTACAAGGAAAATAAAGGGTTAGATAAATGCCCCATTTGTAATGAGACGAGGTATCAGAACAGTTCAGGAGATAAGAAAAAGATTCCTCAAAAAGTGTTGCGTTATTTTCCACTGAAGCCGAGATTACAGCGGTTATACATGTTAATGCATACTGCCAATGATATGAAATGGCACAAGAAAGGACGAGTTGATGATGGTGATATGAGGCATCCAGCAGACGCAATTTTATGGAAGGAATTTGATAAGATGTATCCCAATTTTGCAGCAGAGCCATGAAACATAATGTTGGGCCTTACAACTGATGGTTTTAACCCACCCAGTTGAGGATATGAACAAAGCTTGTCCACTAATACATTTGTACCTCCTCTTTCGTTGCGACATTCATTGCAAGCTAATAGGTCAGCACCTCCCGTCTCAGACATGTCAATCACCTAACACTTCTCTACCTCTGGCTCACAAAATTGGGACTCGGTCAACCACTGAAAATATTCCCACTTGCCGTGCTCCTTTAATCGAGACTGTTCGTACTCCTACACATCCTGAGATACCGACGAGGACCCTTCCTAATCCAGGTGAACAATATGGTCCCTCTAGTGATAATCTTGATCGGCCACCTTCTCGTCCTATGAGTGCCATTCGTCATCACCCAGGTTGTAAACGTGGCTCAGGTATTATGCCATTATTTCAGTTTTTCAATTCTGAATTTCTGGTCTGTCTTGCAATTAATATTTTATTTATTTATTTATTGTGGTGGATGATGATTAGAGCTTTCATTGTGAATTTGGGAGAAATGCAGTATTTTCTAGTAGAATTTATCTTTTGGCAAACTGATTGAACTAATTGGAATTCTGTGGGGATTTAGATGGTTAGAATTGCCAATTTGATTTATTGGTTTTTGAAATTGGGGGAATTAATGGGTTTGACAAAGTTATTTTGGAATAGTTAAATTGCCTGGATTTTGGAATAGTTAAATTGCCAGGTTTTTGGAATAATTAATGGAAATTATTGCCCCTTGCATGACCTTCATTCTATGTGGTCGAGTCTGTTGTTTGTTACAGGGACTTTTACTATATTTCACACGTATATCGGAGTATGTATACCTGCTTTACTCAATCATTTGTTGCATCGTGCTATATCGGAGTAAACTTCAAGAAGAGAAGAAAATCTATACCTGTGTTATAGAGTAGCTATGTTTTGCAGATATGATCAAGAATTTACTCTCAACTCTTTTTGGTGCTATATAACAGCTTCCTGGATACTATCAATTCATAGTATAATCCTGCTAAATGAATTAATTTTTCAAAACTGAGATTTATATGAATTTTTATCTTTCACTTTTGGGGTCAGGGTAAGATGAACACGATTAGTTTGGTTGTGCAGATAGTGATATTTCCGAAATTTGGGGTTTTGCAGGTCATCAGTAATGTATGCTTATTTATGTTTCTCAGTTGGAATATAAAAACAAACTATTATTGAAGAAGTTTCATAAGGACTAGAACAGATTATGCATGAATGAATGTTGTTGAAGCTTGAAAGATAGATTTACGATGTAGCATACTAGCATTAGGCCTGATTTATTTTCTTGCCGAGCTCGACCTAAGTAGACTAAAATATTTTGTCATGCACTGTGCCAATCCTAGTGGAGCTTCTTGAAAGCCCATCTCGCAATCCGAGTCCACTAGTTCAGGAAGCCTCTGCATACTGCTTGAAATACATTGCTGTATAGGAGAAGGCCAACTAGCCATTCTCATTTGGCAATCAGGTGCCATTCCTATCCTTCTGAGAGTGTTACCAAATTCTGATGGGAGTTTTCGGAAAGGTTTATTAAAATGCCTCCGAATTGTTGTTACATTTGGGGAACCAAATCGATTGATTATAGCTAGTAATGGTGGAACTGAGATTGTTCTTAGTATGCTGGATTCCTGCTCAGATGGTTCAATGTTAATTTTGTGAGTGCATTAACTCTTAAAAGAGAGGTTAGAAAGCTCATTCTCAGTTCAGGTGGTGTCTGGTTTCTTGTTGAATCTGCTAGGGTAGGCTGCTTGATTTCTAGAGGTCGAATTGCTCAAGCAATTGGCTTACTTGGATTAATCAAAAGAGCAAGGCGATTTGTCAATGCTGGTGCTGCAATACCAGTGCTTATGGAATTAATAAACGATGGGGATATGTCAATGAAATTGGTGACTACTAATGCACTTTGTGTGATCTTAACTGATGCTGATAACAGTTGGCCCATTGCTGAATCAGGAGTCATTCCTCTACACCGAGTTACTTGAGGGGTTGGATCCCATTGGCAGGGAGATTGCTGGGGATGTATTGTATACATTAGCTATGTTGAAGAAAATGAGTTTGGAATGGTGAAACAAAATCTGTAGGAGGTGATATTTTGCATCATCTCTTGGATTGTCACAAGCACTTCCTGCCCAACCTGGTAGGCAATTGTTATAAGTTAGGATAACACGTGTCGTGCATGTAAACAAACTAAGACCTCTTGTATCGTGCTTACTACTCGAGAGAAAATTAGAGTTCTATACAATTCAGTGAGTAGACGAGCTACAAGTTCTGGAGTGCATAGTTTGTTAGTTCATGATATTAGAGCCATCATTCGGTCACATGTCCAATGAATACGGGTTATTGGCAGGCAATTTCTCCAAGTGAGAAGGACCTTAGGGATGAGATCACTGTAAGTATATGTTTGGATGTGTTTATGATGCTGGAAAAGTAATAGCCAAAGAAAACTTGATGATTCATTTCAAATTATATCTGTCATTTCATTTTGTCATTTTGTTTCTTTTTACTTTGTGGTTTATTTTCTAGAATTGTATAATTTGTTATAATTATGTTTTTTTTTAGTTTATGGATTGTTTTCTTTTAATTATGTCAAATCCAAACGAACTTCGAGATAGATTTTGAAAGACCCGAGATTAGCAAATTATATTAATAGACTATACAATGGGAGATATAGGGAGTTCAAGACTGAGTTGAGTATATACTATAAGTTGCGAAAGCACATGAGAATGCATTAGCCAACCCCTTTGGAGATGCTTGATAGAGATGTGGATGAATGGGTGAAACTGTGTAATCATTTCAATTCCGATAAGTTCAAGGTATTTATTTTATAATTATTTACTAGTTCACAGCTTTTACTCCTAATTTTGTTCTGCAATATCTATATTCTTTTCTTTACAGAAAGCATCATCAGCAAACATGGTAAATTGGTCGAAGAAAAAGTACAATCATCGTACTGGTTCACGTCCTTTCTCGTACATAGTGGAGGAGATGACAGAGGTAGTGAACTTATATGTTATTAACATGTACTTAATTAAATAATTTTGCTAATAATTTGAATATAGTGTTTGAAACATAATTGTTTACGATTAGGATGGTTCGAGGTTTCCTGAAGTCAACACCTTCGAGTTTGCTTATGCAGGGAAGAATAAGTGTTGGACTTATAATGCAGCTAAGACTCAACATGTAAAAAAAAACTCAACACTATAACTTTTGTTTTGCTTATCATATGTTATATTTTTTTGTGTATAGTTGTATTATGTATCTTGCATATTTTAATCATATGGGCTATTATATGTCTCATATGGGTTATGTTTGTAGGATGAAATGCTTTTCAAAAGGTATGACTATCTTGTAGAGAAGGCAAATAAGCAGTCGCTTCTCAAAGATATCCCTTTGGAGGAGATACCTGTAGATGATTTTAAGGCTGGACTTAATGTCATGATGTTGTTCAAGGTGTAAAGCCCGACCTTCAAATTCGTGGGTTGGGAGATGGCGCCTTTGAGAGATTGAGATTTCTTCTTCCAATGTATGCAGCATGGAGGAGTTAGATGCTAAATGTACTACTTGAAAGATTGAATATGCAGCTCGAGTGAAAAGGAGTAGAGGATGCAAAACAAGCTGAAGGTTGTTAACCAACAATTCAATTCTACTTTATAGTCTTGGTATCACTCTATGCACCAGTTATGTTTTAAAGTTTTTGGCTTCGTTGTACCACCGTTTACATTATTGTCAATAGAGATTAATGCTAATGAGGAAAATGATGCTATTGAGGACGAAGAGAACAACTTTGGTGATGATCAGTTGCATGTCTCATTCATAAGGATGAATAGTTGGTTTTTTATGTGCATAATAATAGATATAGATGATGTTTGCTATACTATTTTTAAGTCCAAATGTAACCATATTTAGTGAATGGTTTTTATTTGTGTTTTTGTGAAATATTTTGGATTCAATATTACATTGATTGACACTACATATCTTAATTAATTTATTTTTTGCATCTTTATATTATTTTGAATATGGTTAAAAAATTACTATAATTTAAAAAATAAATAAAATATATGAAAATAATTTAATTTCAGCCTACAAATTCTTTCATAATAGCCTACAAATATGTTTTTCCTACGAAAAATTATTTGTAAAGAAAAAAAGAATTTAACCTTTAAAATAATCAGTACCATGTTACAAATTTTTAATTGTTGGGAAAATGTATATATTTTAGCTTACAACATAATTTGTAGGGAAAAGCGATATCATTTCGTGGGCGATATTAACTTTAGCAGACGAATTATTTTGTCGGGAGAAAACATACGTGACGTATTGTATCCAAAGAGTTCATATGGAAAATATTTGCTCACAAATTTCAAAATTTTGTAGACTAAAATCTATCCCCTTGATTTCTGCCCTCAAATGTGCTTACAATTTTTTTTTCGTCTGCAAAGGTTTTTCCCCACAAATAATAATAGTTCCCTATAAATAAATTTTGAAGGGAAAACATAAAATTCTTGTAGTGCATGTAGAAAAAAGAATTTTAAAAAATGGGATATAAACTGATATTAACAAAATTTACTTCTCATTTGAAAATGAAAAAATCTCGATGGATAGTAATGACTAATGAGAAGATGGCACAAATCTTGCATGTATTGACAAGCAAAAATCTCGTGGAATAAGCTACCTCTTAGATCCAAGGTGGCATCTTTGGACTCATTTTTGTGGACCGTTCCTTGCTCAATATACGTCTTTTATACTGTCACTAAGATCTCATGGAGAGCTTCACAATGCATTTTGAATAGTATAAAATAGACACTCAAGGTAATCGTACTACCATCATTAAATAATTATTCGACTATGGGTTGTTGAAAAATTTGCAACTCTCCAAATTTTTTTGATTTGGATTTACTTTTGTTGCTTGATTTTGAAGCTCGTCTCATGGTCAAATAGATATAAATTGGTACCATTTCGATGATATCATCGCATACTTTGCAGATGCAGTAAAATTTCAGTTCCTAACCTCAACTTTCAATCTTCATTCAATTGAGTCCTAAACATTTAAAAACTTGTAATTGGAGTTCAATTTTTTATTTTTCCCATTTTTCAATATCACGACCCAAATATATTCTAATTAATTTCAGTTGTTACTACTGCCTCAATTACTTCAGGCCCCTCAACTAATTTCGACTTTATGATCTTATTTTTATCCTTTACAATAAATGAAAATGGACTACAAATTTTTAAGGTGCAACACAAAGTACTTACGTTCCTACCTTATTTTTTGGGAAATTATCAGTATCTTCCCTATTATCTTTTTCATTTGTAGTAGGTTATATTTGACGACTGCCTTTGTTATTGCAAGGGGATTGCACGAAAACAAATCGCCCCTCTAATCAAGTATCATCTGTTTAGCAAGTGAGCCCACTTAGGTTATGGGCTCGTATTCTAAAGAGAATGAGAGGCTGAGTTAAATTTTTTTTTCTTGGTCGTTTTGCACGATCAATCTATGATTATATTAAAGTTATGTAGGGCTTTCTTGGCATGACATTTAAAAAGTTAAAGGTGCATTTTAAGATTAAGAAGCTATTTTTGAGTTTGTTTAAAAAATATTTTAATGGTATTTTGTCAGATTAGAAGAGTTTTAAAGTAAGCAGTTTAAGGTAATTTCTTTAGAAAGTTTTTTCTATGTAAAATAGAAGCCAATCCAAGCACGTTCGTAACTCCCTCAAAACATTTTTACATATTGCTTCCTCTTTTTCCCCATAGTTAGCTTGTATCTCCAATGATTTTTCTTTTAGGTAATTTAATCGAAGTTATTCAACAAAACTTCAGTTATTTAACATCCTTTGCATTGCTATTTATCGAATTATCCGCCTGCATACATGGTTGAGTCAAATATGAAAGTTAAAAAATAAAAATATATTAATTCTTCTATAGATAAACTTGCTTTCACTTCTTCTTAACCCATAATTTGACAAATTTTCTACTGCAACAAAAGTGATGTAAGTCCATGTGTTAAACTTACTGCTTTTTTAGATGGAATCTGTGCAAATGAACCATTTGGTCACCTAACGGCACATGTTCACAATTCTCTGTCAAAAATTAAAAGTTAGGGACCAAAATGTATTAAGGGAAAAGGTTAGGGATCGTGTTGCCAAATTCCCTCGAAGAAATGATGAACTATGGTTTATTAGACAATACGAGTCATTTAAGGATTGAAAAGCAATTAGTGACTTACTTGTCTTTTTGGATCGAAAGAAACTCAGTTGAGCTAGGAAAATTCATATCGTCGTCCAAAAGAGTAAATGATAAAGTATTTGAACTGTACCCAGCTGTAAGGCAACTTTTTTAAACGAAACGATGAGACAATAAATAGAAAATAAATTGTATCCCACATTTCATTTTGCTCTTTGCCATTTGTAACAAATGCATAGAAAATAAATTGTATCCCATATTTCATTTTGCTCTTTGCCATTTGTAACAAATGCAAGCCCTCCTTGCTACAAGTCTATCTTAGCTCTTCTGCGTGTACAAGTACAAGTACAAGCAATGCACAAAATAAACACAATAACATCCGTAACCATCTCTACCACCAAGTGTACTCTCCAAACTTCTTCGCAATCTCATTTACGACCCACCAAAGCAAAATTTATAAGATAGCTAGATTTGGAATCCGACATAAAAATCCTATATCGCTCATCTGCACTATCACTCTTGATGTGTATTGTAGTCGTCATTAAGTGGAAATGCATCATTTTTTCTAATCATTTTTTAATGCATTGAGTTAGTGCAACTTGTCCGTTTGTTGCAGAATTCAACCGTTTTTACTAAAACGACCAATTTCTTGGTGGGCTCGAGCAAGCAAACAAATCTTCTGATCAAGGATCAAATCATCAGTTTGATTTTGTGTTCCATAAGGCTCACTCAGGTATAGCCCGTATCTCAACTGATTCCCATTATCTTTATTTTGAGTTTCATGGATGTCGTGCACTGTGCATCGACACAGTAAATAATTCGAGTCCTTGGATATTGTGGATGCATTAATTTTATGAATATGGCTTATGCTGTCGCCTTGAACTAACAGCTCTGACAAACTAATTCTTACATACGTGTGACCATGTGCATAGATTAACTTGCGTGCAATAAAAGAACTCGCAAATAAGAATGTTCGACCTTTGCTTTACTAGTTTTCTTGATGAGTTTGTTCTTTGTACTAAACAAGCTCTCTTGAGCTAGAATGATCGAAAGGAAATATCCATTCAACTAGAGTTCGTAATTAAGATTAAAGTGTGATTTTAGAGGCTCATAACGCACCCTCTCCAAGTACTTTACATGCTTTATGTGACGACAACTACATGGAGAATTTTTGAAAACGACAAT
The DNA here is from genome assembly GCA_903798385.1 of Fraxinus cuspidata. Lineage (NCBI taxonomy): Eukaryota > Viridiplantae > Streptophyta > Magnoliopsida > Lamiales > Oleaceae > Fraxinus > Fraxinus cuspidata. The sequence goes on along the minus strand of CAIGRP010127754.1, from coordinate 4,568 downwards.
CTGGGATGGCAATTTCTAGTACAAGACTAGTTTTTTGAAGTCATTCATTTGGAAAATTGGGTTGCCGTGTAAGTCGATTCTCAAAGGAGTTGATTGTATCGCACTTGGGCCATAAAAAGACAGCCTTGTGGGCTTATAAGTACAGTTTCAGTTAAAACCGAAGAAATTAGGTCGAGCATTGGAAGAATCAACTCCATATGGCTATGGTCAAATTCAGAACCTTGCAGAGAGGTTAAGAAAAGGCAAATGAATCAAAACAAAAGGCAAAAAAAATTGTTGAGAAGAAGATAACATGGTCTGCATACAATTATATTCAACTCCTTCACTTTATTTCACCCAAAAACCAAACACCCACCATCTCTGTCTGGCATCCAAAACGAAAGAAACATTTTGGGATTAGAGTCATTTTAAAAGCATAAATCAACACCCCATTTATATGTTTGAAGAATTGAAGTTTCTTGATTTGCCATCAATTTACAGGAACATTATTTTGATTGCATAATTCATTAAAGGCCAGCGTCAGCATGTAGCTCTAATCTGTGCTTGGCAGAAATGAACCGAGGCTTATCAATTGAAATTGGGAATAATTTCCCACAAATTTAATTTGTATTTTGCTTAACTTTTTAAGTTACATTTGTTCAAGGGGACACCCCTCCTTGGGAATCTGGACCAATTTCTTGATTCAACCCAGGATACTCTACTCAGAAAATATCAAGAACAGAAATATTAAATTAGAGAGGTATAACAATATCATAAACACAAGAATTTAAGTGGAAAATTCCAAAGACAGAGAGAAACAACAGGCCATAAAAGAGATTCCACTATGTGAAAAAATGTTAGAATGACACTAATTCTCCGTGAACTGTCAAGAACATGTAAGAATCTACCGTTTTGTTAATTATGCCCAAAATCTCTGATACCAATTGTTGGAAATTCAAAATCACTTATTGCTCGATACCATTTGTTATGAAACCAACCATGAGATTGAAATGTTGAAGTTATATGGTATAATAATGAAGTATTTGATCATAAGTAAAATAATAAAAGAAGATAATAAAATATGGCAGATAAATTAGGAGATTTTATTACACCAGTAATAATGGAGAAATATACAATTGATTCTAAAAGTTAGTAATCATTTTTCTCACACTTATAGAAGAGCCTAATATTTATAAAGAACATGTAGGGGATGTCCAAACCCTCCTAGTAGAATTGTTGATGAACTAGGATACCAAAAATCGAGTCCAAAATAAATTCTAACTCCTAATGGGCTTCCAAAATAGAATTTCAACTTGACATAGAACTCCAATAGCATTCCAAATTGAATTCTTTTTTATATGCATTTTAATTAGAATTCTTCAATTATTTCAACAAGGAATTCGGGTCACACCCAAATTCTAACAATCTCTACCTTGACACGAATTTCGCACTTAGAAATGAACCGACTTCTTCAACAATAACCAAAGAATTAATATCTCCAACAAACACAAAACACTCCACCTATTCCAATGAATCCAAGCACTATTTTGCAGAATAACCTTAGATTCCTAAAAAAAAAATCATAATGATTTTAAAATTCACCAAATTGAATTGTAACACACCTCAAAGCAGAATCAAATACAAATGCTTTTAAAGAAGGCTCCTTACTAGATTGTACACATTCTACTACGCTAAAAGGATGCTCAACAAAATCAGTATCCACATACCTTTTGATGGTGGTAAAGCAGCATTATCCATATCTCCTGAACTCCATCGAGAAATATTCTTCAAATCCGACTATTTACGAGCTCCTAAAGGTGTGCCAAATCGAATGTCTACCACGGTACTGAACCTGTGCTGATTGGCTTTTCTAGATTCTGCACGACCCTGTAAGATGTATAATAGGGACCTCTTCTGTCCCTCTAATATAACCTGGGCACCCTTAAAACCTTCAAAGCTCATATTCTACCAAAGAACTCATAACCTTTTGAATCAAGGATAGATAACGAGATGAGATTTTTCTTCAAATTCGAAACAAGTTGAACTTGGCCAAGTGTTCTAATTGTCCTATCCAATAGCTTCAATCTAATCGTACCAATTCCAGTAACCTGACAAGGTGTGTTATCTCCCATAACCACGACACCTTTGAAAACGGTTTCATATGTAGTAAACAAGTCCTTATTAGGACACATATAAAACACACACGCTGAATCCGGAATCCAATCCTCTTTTGGTTTAGACTCGATGTTAGAAATAGCCAAGAGATCTCTCTCACTTACAATGTTCTCAGCGAGGTCTTTAATTACTTTACGTATCAACTTACAGCCAACATTTCTTTATTATACAATTTGTAGCAATCACTCTTCACATGTCCCTTCTTTTTACAGTAGTTATAAATCTGATTATTGAACTTAGACTTTGATCTACCCCTTCTAGAACCACCATGAGCAACAAGACATTCTCCATCTCTAACCTCTAAAACCAGATGCTTCATCTTCTCTTTTGAAAACAAAGCATCATATACCTCCTCTATGGTGAGAGTATCACGACTATACAAGATCGTGTCTCTAAATAAAGAAAATGAAGCGGGTAACGAACACAATAGGATCAATGCCAAATCTTTTTCATCATACTTTACTTCAAAAGTTTCCAAATTAGAGACGATCTCTTTAAATATAGCCAAGTAATCTTCCTCTGCCATTCGATAAGAGTATAAATGCTACTTGAGATGCAACTTACTTGTCAGACTTTTAGTCATGCACAATTGCTCCAACTTCAACCATGAAGCAGCGGCTGAACCCTCCATCAAAACGTCCTGAAGAATGGTATTTGATAGATGAAGATGAATGTGAGAAACTGCCTTCTTATCCTTCCGTAATTTCTCCTCTGCGGTCAAAGTTGCGGACATGTTGTCAATTTCCAGCAACACATCATCCAAATTTAGCAGTATGAGTACTACACCCATCTTAACCTACCATAGCGAAAATCTAGTACTTCAATCTAAAAGCAGAATTTCATACTTCATAAAAGCCATAACGAACAAAAAACCTCAAACAAATCAAACCATGCGCTCTTGTGGAACTACTGAACCTGGCGCTTTGATACAACGTGTTGTGTTAATATGTCCAAAATTTCTGATACCAATTGTTGCGAATTTAAGGATTACGTATCGCTCGATACCACTTGTTATGAAATCAACCATTGGATTGAAATATTGACACAATAATGAAGTATTTGATTACAAGCAAAAGAATAAAAGAGGACAGAAAAGATGGCAGAAGAATTATGAGATTTTATTGCACTAATAATAATGGAGAAATATACAATTGATTCTAAAAGCTAATAATCACTTTTCTCACACTTATAAAATTGCATAGAAGAGTCTAATATTGATAGAGAACGCGTAGGGGATGTCCAAACCCTCCTAATATAGTTGTTGATGAAGTAGAATACCAAAAATCTAGTCCAAAGGAAATTTCAACTTCCAATGAGTTTCCAAAATAGAACATCAACTTGACATAGGAGTCCAATAGCATTGCAAACTGAATTCTTCTTGACGTGCACTTCAATTAGAATTCTTCAATAAGGAATTTGATTCACACCCAAAGTCTAACATCTACATACTAAGAAAACTTAATAGCATGTTTTGGATGAGAATACAATGAATCCCCTAGTATCATAGTCCATAATAATCCATGAATACATCATGAATTAGAATATGTAAAATATTAAGGGTCCATTTGATTGGTTTAAATTCCATGAAAAATGTCACATTCGAAGAATTTAATTTCTACTTTGACTGTTTTATACGAAAGTGGATATGGAGTTCAAATTCCAAGGTACGACTATTTTAAGCTTGTTTTTTGTCAGTTTCATGGAAAATGCTTTCATATGGGGAACTTGAATTTTTATTTTCCATCTTACATAGAACTCGAAAGCCCTTCCACCTTTCCCAATCAAATGGACCCTAAGTGTAGAGTCCTTTAAATAAAAAGACGAAAGGATGGGCATTTAGTTTCTTTTCCAACGTGGGATTCTGAATAATCCATTACAAGTAAAAAACTAAAAATCCTATTCTATGTAGGATAGACAAATAAATTCAAATTTCTATGTTAATTAGGATAATGCTAAGTTAAACCTAAAAACATGAATATAAGAATTCATGCCTTATGTTGGTCGTCAACTTTCCACACCCCTCATTCTTTACCTTGACTTAAAAACTGGATATTAAAAGCATAGCCCGAGTTCATGAACGTCGACTCAAGGCCCAAATACATTGTCAAAGAAAAGGTGAATTTGCGATGGCATGGGGACATGGCCCGCACTGTGATTTTCGGGGCTCAAGGTGAACTCCATAAATTAGGCTTCTCAAAATCAACGTAAATGCAAAATTCAACAGTGTATTATGAAATCTATTGATAACTTAAAACTTAATAGTAGAACAACAAACAAATATAAATAACAAATGATTTATATTATAAAGTAACTAAACTGACAAAAGTTCAAACAATTAGTTAAATACTATTCGCCTTTCTGTTTTAGAGATAAAAACATTAATCAAATATGAATAATTTAACTGTTCAACCATA